>PPOM03000349.1:198808-247497 GCA_003708925.3 Kazachstania martiniae
TGATTTGATTCCTCGGTATTGAAATATATAAAGTATGGAGATCATAGGAATAAAAATTTGTTGTTGTAACCAATGTTATTATCAGAAATATATAGATATTTGTGTAGAGCATATAAAAATGACAAACAGAGCTGAGAAAGTTAAAGAGTTAAGTGAAAAGAACTGGAATAATAAAAAAACTGATGATTCTAAGAACAGTGGCAATGGTAAAAGAAAACTTTCTAAAACAAATAAACAAGAATATAATAAAAATAAGAATAGCCCAGGTAGGGACTTCAAATTTAAGGATACAAGGAAAAAACCAAAGAGTAAATCATCCCAGGATGGGAAACAAATAAGATCAGTTGAAACTGTGTCACAAGGCATCCAAACAGAAACTTCTTTTCAATTTCAGTTGGACTGTATTTTTAAAAATAATTATACCTGGACTAACAACCAATCATCTTCTGTGAAGAGTTTTTCTATCGATAGTCAATACGAACAAAATATGTCTACCCCAAGAAGAAACGACTCAAATATTTCGCCATTTGCTACACCAAAATCGTCGTATGCCGATTCAAATGCATCACCTAAGCACGAAATTGGTATGATATCAGATATTGATGAAGAAGAAGATGCGCTACGTACAACAGACTTAGAGATAATGAAAGATTTATCACTTGAGTCATCTTTCGAGGAGGAATTATTTAGAGTTGCAAACGAATTAAATGAATTATGTGAGGAAAGAAAAGATGGCTTACACAATCAATCAGGTCCATTACAAACAAATGACCCTCAATGGTCTGCTATCCCAACTTGTTGCTATAAAAAATAACTACTCATTGGGTGAGGTAGGTTAGAAAGAGAGTAATATAAGACAAAGCAATCTCTATAACAGCTATTAAAATAAGATTAATCTAAAATTAACAAATTACAATCACTGCTATGGCTACATTAATAAAATAAAAATAGGCATGAAAAAAAAGAATGCTTCAACGAGTGTCACGACTGCCATTGCAAGTGTCTATGCTAAATAATTGAACTTCACGTTTTGATGCCGTTTACATCTAAAGAAAAAGAAAATATTGACGTCTATCAAAAATAAATCGGAGACTTCATGGCATTTGAACAGTTGGCAGATATCACGTTGATAAAATCGAATAGTATTACACAGTTCTCTACCAAATTTTTTGACCAAACTTTTGGGGTTACCCGATATACACGACGTAGCGATTAAATTTATTTGTTCACCATTTTATTGCAAAAGTCGGAAGAGAAGAAAAAAAAATGGAAAAACAAACAATTTAATAAACAGATAATGAATAAGTTATAATAACTTAGCTTTTGTTTTAAATTGAATTATTAGAGTAGACACCTAAAAAGACAGTTTTTGTCACAATTGAAGTGAATTTAAGATTGAAAATATATCGATTGGACTGATTCAGTTATTATTAAAACCCGTGTTTCAATCAATTGTTAGGTTGCATTTTAAATTTTAAAGGTTACATATTATTTTCATTTTTTGTAAGAGATAAAAAAAAACTTTTAAAAGGAACACTTCAGAGAAATAAAGTTATTGATTTTCTTACAGCAGCATTACTATATACTGAATCGAAGATAACTGACCTAAAAACACGTATTTTGATAGAATTAACAATACACGTTTTTTGCATAATCTACTAGCTCCGCTGACAAAGTGATAATTGCATTATAAATACAATACCAACAGAGCTAACTTCTATAAGTGTAAACATTGAACTAAACGAAACATTTAGCAAAAGAAATGAATTCAAATACAAGTTATTTTTCTTCGAACGGTATGTTCGACACTAACAGAACCGAAGAAGTTAACATCGGTGTTACAGGTTCTCCTAACACTGAAAATAGTCCAAATCTAAACACTATGACATCTGTAAATCCTGGTGATTTATCAATTAACACTGGTGCCAATGATAATAGTTCTCCATTACATCTTACTTCAGTGTTGAATAATTTATCCATGAATGGTAATAATGCTTCTCAGACTGAATTATTGCATTCAACCTATTTGTTGAAAATCAGAAAAATTCCGAACGATGTTACGAAAAGAGAAGCACATGCAATTTTCGCATTGGCTAATGGAATCTTAAATGTTAATCTAAATAAGATACCAAATAATGAAGTTGAGGAATTAGAAATAGTTGCTAGATTTGACAACCTATCTTTAGCTGCACGTTATGCTAATATTTTGAGCAATAAAAACGAATTATTTGGTTCAACCTTTCCTTTCAAGAGTCACATTGACGTGATAGAGGAATCTAGTCAAAATTTAATTCCGTATCAAAGTATTAATATTAATACAATGTCTTTTAGCCAGGGTCACCCATTATCAACAGCTGGTATTCCTGCTTCTCAACCATCTCCAATCTCCTCTGCTAGTGGTAATAATAAGAGACATAGTTTATTACCCCAACGGTCCAGATTTTCATTCAGTGATCCTTTCTCTGCAGATGTTACCTCTCAAGGTGATCAAGGCATAACACAAGGCTCACAAGGCAATGCACTATCTCAATCACACCAAGATTTGAATTCCAAATCTTTCTCCATATTAGAAAACGATGAAATTAATGATAATATATGGGGTCCAAGTGGGATTCCATCAAGTATGAATGGCTTTTCAACGACACCACAACCTTCAACGCCAACTATCGAATGGGGTAATAATGCAGGCAGAAAACAAAGTTCAACATTCTTCTTACCATCAAATGGTAATTCTGTCGCGCCAAGTATGATGAATGTAGAGATTCAATCCTCATTAGGAATGGGTAATCAAGGGCAATCCTTATCAGGCTCTACCACTTCCATGAACGCTTACGGTATGATGAACCAAATGAATGTACCCGGCCAACCAATGCCTCAACTGGTTGAAAACAATGACGTAAACTCGAACTCAACGCCGCAGAAGCAAGGTACTTACTCTCAACAAATGAATGCCAATAGTTTACAGAACAGTACCCCTAACAAATCCCGTATGAATTCAAACAATGCTAGAAATGGAGCATCATCTAACAGCCCACAGGGAGCCAATGCGCCAGCCTCTGCTTCAGCTAGCAACTTGCAGAAAATGAACTCCGCTTCGACCGCTTCAACAACTTCATTATCTAATGTGGCTGGTTCCACAGCTATTTCGCAAGCTGATTTATCCTTATTAGCAAGAGTTCCACCACCTGCTAATCCTGCTGATCAAAATCCTCCATGTAATACTTTGTATGTTGGTAATTTACCTCCAGATGCCACCGAGCAAGAATTAAGACAATTATTTTCTGCCCAGCCAGGTTTTAGAAGATTATCATTTAGAAATAAGAATGGTAATGGCAACGGTCATGGTCCAATGTGTTTCGTAGAATTCGAGGATGTTAGTTTTGCCACTAGAGCGTTAGCAGAACTATATGGTAGTAAGTTGCCAAGATCTGGTGTCAGCAATAAGGGTGGTATCAGATTGAGTTTTTCAAAGAATCCATTAGGTGTTAGAGGTCCAAATAGTAAGAGAAACAATCCTCCATCATCAAATCAGTCAAACTCAAACACAAATGCAATCCACAATAATAATAGTAATGTAGGAAACTTAAACTATAGTTATTCTGTTGGATATACTAAAAACTGATATTTTTGTGTTTCTTTCTTTTTTTATTCACGTTTTCTCTTCTTCCACAATATCATTCTTTCCCAAAACATTTTACTTGCATGAACAGAATGAGGTTCAGAATCGATCTATTCGAGTACGATATTCTTAGATTACAATATGGAAGACGGAAACAGGGTACTAATAGGAAAGAAACGCCACTACCAATTCAATCATCTGCATTATACTTGTATTAATAACCGACAGAAAATATAATTATTTGAAGAAGGACAACTCAACACATGCCCCGTTTTTTATGGTTCAAAACACCTTTATCATTGTCATTTTTTTGTAATAATCATTAACTATGTTTTATTTTATTTTTTCAAACAAACTGTAATACTTTTTTTCTCTCCAATTTACTTCATTTTTATTTTAATACTGTTTATTAGTTTATATAAATATAAATATAAATATAATACCTGTTTCATAATACTCTGTCACAATTAACCTTCAAATGAATGATACTTCCATCTATATGACTTACTTTATAAATACTATCAGATCTCTTATTACCCTGAATCCCATCATATGATTTTCTTAATTTTTTCGTTAGTGAGCAAAAAGTAAAGATGCCAAGTCGTTCGAGGTATAATTGATGGATTTCGTTTGATTGACACATTAAAATAATGAAATATCGATATATTCCCATTTCAAGATTATCTTAATATACCTTAAACCTTCGTTTGAGGAATATATGTTAATAGAATTATAGATAGTGTCAAATATATACAAGAAAATTGAACAAGTGATGGATTTTGGAATATTAGATCGATCGAATTCTTCAACGTCGGTTGGATTACTTCATCATCAAACTAAGTTGGATGTATTTATTATAAGAGCATATAACTTATTATCTAATGGCGCCATAATCAATAGCAATAACCTGCAGAGTGTTACAAGTTCACCTAGAACTGCGAATACAACACCATCTGCATTATCAAATAGTGGTAGTACTTTAACGGCCAATTCTAAAGCGGATAAATCAAATGAAAACCCTACTGATGCTCCTGATAGGAAAGATGAGGAGGAATCTATGGCAAATAATGTTCCAACTGCCTCCATATCTTTAGATGCTTCGAACAAAAACACGCCAAGTAATAATAATGAAAAAAATAATGAAAATAGTAATATAATTCCATCAATTAATAATGACGGTACTGAGACAGAAATAATTAATATTCATTCACAATACACACAATTATTCTCAAAACTTTCAAAGCTATATTCAGCAACGCTTGCAACTGGTGGAATTGATGAGAAATCAACATCTCCTAAGTCAGCAATAGAGTTATATCAACGATTTCAACAAATCATCAAAGAATTGGAATTAAGTTTTGAGGCAAGTCCTTATTCTAAATATTTTTATCGTCTTGATGAAGGTTTATGGCAGATAAAGCAGGACTCGGAATTGGAATCTGATCATCTTTGGTGTCTCGTCACTATGAGTATTTTCTCGGTTTATGATCCAAGTTCTGGAAAAATTATGGCATCAAACACTCGCAGCAGAAGAGTAAATAATAACACCAACTCTAATACAGTTTCACCAATCGATTCTATAAATTCCACATCGAGTATACCGAACAATAAGAAACCAAAAAAGAAATATATACGAAAGAAAAACCAAACTAATACAAGGCAAAGCAGACAAATAGGTAATAAACTGGATAGTAATATCAATAGTAATAATAATACCAGTAATAGTAATAATAATACCAGTAATAGTAATTCAATACATATTGATGCCACAAATAATGTCTCAAATTTCATGGATGCACAAATTTTGCAGAAGAGGTTACAAAGCATTTCGCAAGATGTAAGTGGAAGATCATTAAATGGCTACTATACACAACCAAATAGTCCTGGATCTGGAATGAATGGTGATGGATTTGAGTTTGGTTTACAAAATGCTGATATGCCTCAGTTTAATCCACCAGGAAATAATGCCTGGAAAAGGAGATCAATTGCTACAATGGATGTGAATACATTAGACGAAGATCCTGTAGATGAGATATTCCAATTAGCCCAAACGAATAAAGGACAGAGAATAAACAATAGTACAGGTAATATTAACAATGGAATCAACTCTAGTAGATATATTAACCAACAGAACAACGTTAGTCAAAATATTGATATTGTTTCACAACAATTGAAAATATCATATGATGCTTTAATTAATGAAAAGGATCAAAGAATTGTACAATTAGAGAAAGAATTGGAATTACAAAGACATGAAACACAATGGTTAAGAAAGATGCTTATCGAGGATATGGGTTGTGTACGTAGCATTTTACAAGAAATAAGAAAGTAATCCAAAATACCCGCTTCATATATATGAAATAGAACTTTTATAGATTTACATACGTGTCATGATATTCTAAAATGATATTATTTCATGTGCAAATTTCTTCGATAGCTATACTCGGAAGTTTATTCTTTAACAAGGGATAATGCCATAAATAGGAAAACTTTAAGCGGTATTAGGAAACTATCACAAACTATTTGTAAAAATCAATTTACTGTCTATTACATCTGGTGTTCTTACATATAGATCAAAGAAGAAACAAGTAATGTCATCTTTAAAAGTTGTATCGTCTAAAGTAGCTGCCGAAATTGATCAGGAGTTAATGGGTCCACTTGTTGGATTCACTTTGCAGCAATTAATGGAATTAGCTGGTTTGAGTGTTGCAGAGGCAGTTAAAAGACAATTTCCAATAACGAAACAGGCCACAGAAATCAAAAGAAATGTGTTTGTGATCGCTGGCCCAGGTAACAACGGTGGTGATGGTTTAGTATGTGCAAGACATCTAAAATTATTTGGATATAACCCAATTGTGTTTTACCCAAAGAGAAGTGGTAAAGTTGAATTCTATAAGCAGTTAGTAAACCAATTGCATTTTTTTAAAATCCCTGTATTAATGGAAGAAGACAATGATAGATGGTTGGAATACTTAAAGCCTGAAAAGACAGTTTGCATTGTTGATGCAATTTTTGGCTTCAGTTTTAAACCACCAATGAGGGAACCATTTGGTAAGATAGTAAGCAAACTCCATGAGTTGGAAAATGCTATCCCAATTGTATCTGTAGATATCCCAACAGGTTGGGATGTTGATGAAGGTCCAATAACTGAAAATTATATGAATCCATCTGTTCTTGTGTCACTAACTGTACCTAAACCTTGCAGTTCATTTATTAATCCAGAAAAGACAACACATTATGTTGGAGGTAGATTTATTCCTCAAGAGTTCGCGAACAAGTTCGGTTTTGAACCTTTCGATTATCAAGATGATGATCAAATTTTGAAGCTATAACTTTTTTTAACTTGAAAATAAGCGCTTCTATATATGCCCAATATACACATATACTTATAGGTAAATTCTTAATGGCCTACATATGTTCAATTATTATTTATTGTTCAGCTATTAAAGTATCTAAACATAACGCCATAATGGACAGCAAATTAGCAGATGATTACATTTCGGAAATTTCTGTCAAGCAAGAATAAAAAAAAATTATCAACAACACCAAAATCTTTATATTGAAGTTAAACAATTTTTAAAGATAGAAACCCGCAAGGAAACCAATTATAAGTGAATTTTAACACATTCAAATAGCATAAAATTTAATACACGATACTATTAGAGGAAAAGTTATTATTTTGGAGATTCTTTTAATAGATATATGGAATAAAATAATAAAATTGAATAATGTCATCGATTAATAATAATGACGATACCAGGTTCACAAATACTGAGCCAAAGAGGGTAAAAGTTTACGTTTTGGAAAATAATGAGTGGAAAGACTCTGGTACTGGTTATTGTACTGGTGAGATTTCTAACATCGGTAGTAGTGATAAAAAAGCAGCATATTTGATAGTAAACAATGAAGAATTCCCATCAGAAACCTTATTGCGTTCTAAATTAGAAGGAAATATTGAATACCAAAGACAAGAAGAAACATTAATAGTTTGGAAAGATTTAGAAGGTCACGATATTGCGTTAAGTTTTGAAGAAAGTGTTGGTTGTGATATTTTATGTGAATTTATTGTACAAGTTCAAAGACACGTAGAAAATAATATTTCTCTCGTTGCTGTTAGATCTAGTGACAATGGTATTGGGTCAGTGCATGAAATAATAACAGGTCCAGTATCACTACCGTCTGTGGAAGGTGATCAAAATACCCAAAAGTTATTAGATGCTCTCAAAATCTTGAATGAGAATACTTCTTATGAATTTTTAAAAAATGAGACCATTGAATTTGTTTTACAGTCCAAGTATATTGATATTCTGATCAAACACTTTGAAAAGGCAGAGAAAGAGAAACTGTTAAAGGACCTGTTTTTATTGAGTAGTATAATAAAAACTTTGATTTTGTATAATCAAAGAGATATAATTGAGTTAATGGTCGACGATGTACATATTATGGGTGTAATAGGTATTCTTGAATACGATACTGAATTCCCAACTTTGAAGGCCAATCATAGACAGTATTTAAAATCCAGTGGACCAAGTTTCAAAGAAGTCCTACCATTAAACAATAACGACCTTAAAACTATAGTCAAGAAATGCTTTAGATTACAATTTTTGAAGGACGTAGTGTTGGTTACTTTTCTAGATGATAATAATTTCAATCTAATCTTAGATATTATTTTGGACCTAGAAACATGCATCATTGATTTCCTCCAGGTTGACCAATTTCTAGATAATATTATTGAACTTTATAATCCAACAAAAATGTGCGAACCTGACATGGATACAGCTGATTTCATTGAAAAAAGAAAAGATGGGATCAAATTATTACATCAATGTGTCCAGATGTCAAAGAATCTTGATCCGATTGATAAGACGAAATTTTATAAATCTTTAGTGAGAAAAGGTCTATTTAACATGTTGACTTATGCGTTCAATAATGAAAAAGACAGTAATATCAGAATTTTAGCAACTGATACAGTTATTACTATTATAGAACATGATATTCTATTAATCCAAACAGTCCAACACGAAAAGCTAACGTTAGAAACAGATCAACAGAAGTCCGAAGAAGTCAATAAGGCTGATAACACTCAATTTGAAACCGAGGACATGAAGTTATTATCTGTTTTATCAACAATTCTGTTAACCGATAAAAGTCCTGGTCTTAGGGAACAGGTGGTTCAGGCTTTAAATACCCTTTTACACCCTGATGGCTGTTTAAGCAATGGGGAAAATGATTATGATAATAGTCCAGGGGGTAGTACATTAAATGAGTTTGCCTATGGTATAAACTCAGAAGCTGACCAGGAATTTGGTCAAAATATGAAAAATAGCTATGGATCTCAAATGGGTGAAAGTGATGATTCATCGATGTATCAGTTGAACAGATATTTCTCAAACTTCTACACACAAGTTGCGCCTATACTTTTTAAACCACTGATAAATGCTGAAAATGTCGCAGACGACCATTTGTTAATTTATCTAGTAAAATTGATTTCCTTTATTGCCACCGAGCACAATAGATTGATGTCTAGGAAATTTATTCTCGAAAGAGGCATATTAAAAAATATAAGTAAATTAATGGGTAAAGGTCATATTCTTCAACTTCGTTTAACAGCCCTGAGATGTTTCAAGAATATCATGGTATTAGATGATAAGTATTACCATCGTTATATGATATCAAACAATTTATATGATTCTGTCTTCACACTATTAGAGGAGAATCTAAATTGTGACAATTTGGCAAATTCTTCAGTTCAAGATTTTTTTAGAATAATAGTAGTCGACGCATTTCCTGGAAACGCCTGTAATAATGATAGAAATGATATACGGAAAGGCAGAACAAATTTCATTCTATTTGCGAAATACTTAAGACAGAAATATTTACCAATTTTAAAGAAAGCATCACATATTAAATATGTCGCACAATTGATTCAAAATGAAGATGAAGAACAAATACTTGATGAAAGTGTAGTGTGGAGTAGAGATGATGACTTACTTGGGGATATATCTAATAACTCATCAGACACCAACAGGAGGGGACAATTAGAGTTGAATAATCATATGACTAATGAAGAGGAAGAATTATATAAAGATAATGGTTTATTGCTAGAACACCAAGTTGAAGGAACTTGATAAAGATAGATAAACAGGCATTTAATTGGTCAGAGAACACTTCTCTGAACGGATATCATTCTTGATTGCATTAATTGATTATACAGCATATATAATTGTAATCTACTAAAACAGAAAAAGGGAACACAGCTAACCTAGATACTTAACATGTGTTTAAAGCTATCTTAGCTATAGTTTGGATTTCTGCTTTGATTTTTCCATACCTTTTAAAATACCTTCTGGATACATGCTGTTGGCAAACAGACTACCCGTGTGCCACATTCCACCGTCTACTACAAGCACATGACCATTTACATAAGACCCGGCTGGAGAAAATAAATAAACTGTTGCTTCAGCAATATCTCTTTTACTACCTAATTTCTGTAATGGGATCATCTTCTTAATGTCTTCTCTCATTTTAGGATTTGATAACCTCTGAAATCCTTCTGTCTCATCAATAGCACCAGGTGCAATACAATTGGATCTAATTCCAAACGGACCCAATTCAACGGCCAAATTGTTAGAGAGAGCATCAATACCTGCTTTAGCTGCACCTACAGGTCCCTGAAATGGTACACCATAGTAGTGAAGAGTCGCCGAAATAAATAAAATAGAACCTTTGCTCTTCAATAGATATGGTGTGACAGCTTTTGCCGTGTTAAAAGAACCTAACAAATCAATACTGATAACGGACTTAAATGCATTAGGACTTAAATTTGCAAAGTCACAAATAAAATTACCTGCTGCCCCTGCAATAACATAATCGATACCACCATATCTGTCTACTGTTTTTAATACAGCATTTTCAACATCACTGTAATTTCTGACATCCACACCGCCGATTGAAAGACAAGCGTCATCATCCCCAATTAAGTCACAAATTTCGCCAGCAACTTTCTCACCTTTGGATTTCTCTCGCCCTATAATTGCAACTTTACAACCTAATAATACTAATGCTTCAGCTTGGACTCTACAAATCGTACCTGATCCGCCTGTAATAAAAGCGACCTTTCCTTTAAATAGATCAGACTTCCAAGACCCTTTAGTAACAAATTCTTTATTCAATGTGTTAACCATAACAAAATACTTGTGCACTTTTTTAATTAACTAAAAGAAATATGAATCCTGATACAAGAAGCTTCTTCATCCTTTATATATGTCAATTTTGTTAATTTTGTTTCTCCAAATTGACGGTCTTAATCGTTAAATCCTTAAATTCTAAAGCATTTGCTAGCGCCAGGCCTTTATTGATCAAAAAGATTCTAAAATATATTATTCGATAATATAATATTTTTATAAGAATAAGAATCAACAACTACATGGTAATAATATGTATAGAAGGTGGGAGTGTGTGTTATGTATTACAATTAGCTGTGAGTAGGAAGCCTTGTAAAACTTTTGGTTTTCGTGTCGTATGATTCAAACGCGTAATGAAATTGATACAAATGGTCACAATTATCAATATTATTTAGAAACGTTGGTATTATTTAGAAAATATCAAGAGTACTCATCGATTGATAGTTTTATACCATGTCTGAAAGTTTCTTAAATGAGATTCCAATTTCCATAAGAGAAAAAATCGATAAAATTTCTAGTGTCTTACCTGATACAATTGCAGTATTTGAAGAACTCTATAATTATGCTAAAAACGATATTCCAGATGAAAGGAGGAAAATAGTAAAAAAAGATTCCAAGATAAGTTCCACTGCTATAAATGAATCAGCAATCATATTTAAGTTGAATAACATATCCGTTTTATCACCACTCAGAAAGAAACTGAGTTTATTTTTCCATTTATCAGAAAGTACAAGGCAGCCATGTTTATCATTACTGAAAGATTCTGAGGTAGAATTAAGTATCTCAAATTTAAAGAAGAATGTAGTAATGGCAACTTTCTTGCCTGTTCCTGAAAAGAAGAACCTGATGTACCTCTTTATTAAATATAATGAATCTAATAACAGAAAGCATGCAGACCCTATTCTAATAAGTTTGAATAAAGAAACAACTGTTCAACAATTCCAACACCTCGCACTTATAGATAACAGTACCGGTAATTTTGAGGACTGTGTAGAATATATGAGAAAGCAAGCGATTCTAACAGGTTTTAGAATTAGTGATCCATTCTCAAATGCATCGAATGAACAGAACAGAACATTCCATGTGGAATGTCATAGAGGTACTAAAGAAGGTACGCTTTATTTCTTACCAGATAATATCATATTTGGTTTTAAGAAACCTATTTTAGTGTTTGATTCCTCAGATATTGGATCAATTACTTACTCTTCTATCACTAGGTTAACTTTTAATGTAACATTGATTACAAAATCAGAAGAAAAATATGAGTTCTCTATGATTGATCAGACAGAATATGCAAACATTGATGAGTATGTTAAGCGTAAGCAAGTGACAGATAAATCGATGAGCGAAGAACTGAAAGCTAAATCTAAAAGTAAGAATCAGAATGAAGATCAACAGTCAATATTACAAGAAACTGCTGAGCAGATGCAAAAGGACGTGAATATTAATAATGTTCCGCTGGATTCTGATGATGAAGAGGATGGTAATTTTGAAGCTGATTCTGAATTATCAGATGGTAGTGAAGATGACGAAGATGAGGAAGAGGAAGTATATGATAATGCTAGTGAAAACAAAGATGATGATGAGATCAACAAAAAAGATACCGAAGATGAAGTTAGATTAGATGATTCCCACGAACCATCGATCGATGTTGAAGAATCTGAAACAATTCAACAACCTCAACGAAGTGACGCAACCTACAATTTAGGCATTAACGGGTTATCAGATATTCCAATCGAGATTGATGATGAGGAGGAGGATAGTGAGGACAGCGATGAAGGATCAGGTGTCGAGTATGACTGACCTGAAATTGCATTAAGACGACTACATATCGTAAAATAACTCGTATGTATACATATAGACGTATAATAATTAAAAATGTAAAACAATCAAATTTTTCATTTTTGTTAATGCCGGATTGTGTTTATTAAATTACTTTATATTTGTAACTAGTTACCATAGAAAAGGTATATACAGATGATTTGAACCTTATTCTTCAAGGATATAATTACCCAAGTTATCCATTTTTAAATTACCAACACCACTTGATAAAGCCTGGATGATACGTTCATTTTCTTCATCCTCGTCATTTTCACTTTCTTCCTCCTCACTCTCCTCATCTGAATAATAATATTCTTCTTCGTCTTCATTGTCAGTCTCTTCATCAGAATTTATTGTTGCGCTTTCATCATCAGAATTATATTCAGCATTTCTCATTGTTTCAACTGCCTCCTCTAAGTCTCTATCACCAGGATGCTTTTTACTGTACCCTGAAGCCTGCAGTAATTCATCCAAGTTATCTGTTCTCTTGATATCTCTGTGAAATTCTGGGTATGGATACTTATAACCATCACCAAACCCATCTTCATCTAACATACCAGTGTTAGTAGCTGGTTCATACTTTAGCTTCTTCTTAAAGAAACGACGGATACAGTCAACATCTCTCTTAAAATAGAAGTCTGCCTCAGGATGTTGAATAGAAATACACTGTGGGAAATCGATGACTACAAAACCTAAATCATTTGGATCATTTGGATCAATCTCATCTTTGATCATAATATTAAATTCATTGAAATCACAATGGATTAATCCACTATTACCTAACTTAACAATGAATTTCATTAAATCACTGTATAATTTTGGGATATTTTGATGCTTTCTCAATCTTGTCATTGTAAAGCCTTTAACCAATCCCATAATAATAACATGACGGGAGTTGTCAAATGGCTCTGGGACTATAAACCCCTTTGAATAAAGCATTGTCATAAACTGGTATTCTTTATTAGCGGCTAATCTAGATAAATACATCCAGTTAACACCATTCTTAGAATTTTTCTTGAGGTAATCTCTTTTGTTTCTAACAGTAGTAAATGAGGTCCTACCTAATCTGTGGATCTTCATAACTTTTTCAGTACCATTTCTATCACTTACTTTATAAATATCAGATTCTTTACCAACACCAATAGAACCACCGATGGAATAAACCGTGTCTCTGTTCAACATAGTTTTCAGAGCTAAATAATCAATACCATTGTATGTCAAACGGTACCCGTCATACTTTGCGTTCCTCAATTTAGAAATTAACTTCAACTTAGCTAGATCACTAATACAACGATTAGTACCGGATAGTGCTCTCATACCAGATAACTGATGAATTAATGAAGTTGGAACAACTTCATGATTCTTGGAACCTTGTTCAACTGCTTGAAGGACTTTAAAATCCTCGGCAGTTAGGTATCTCATATGCGACGTATCTAATTTCATTATTTCACTATTTTATTATTAGTTAATAATATTCTGTAGCTCTACAGCTTTCTGTTGATATCGTCTATTATATAGCTCATCGCTAATTATTAAATTAAGCTTATATCTGAAAAATTTTTAGGCATTTCGCACGAGGTAACTTTTAGATCGCAATATCAATAAGGTTATAATGATTGAAAGAAATGAGATGTCTATGGTGAATCTAAACTTATATAATTTATATTGGTAGTAATACACAGGATGGCATCACCATTCCTTGGAGTATGGCGGAGGTGAGTCATTATCAATTGATATATTTCCTGTAGTGTGACTTTCTTCTATTTTATATTTTCGATAATCGTTTTCATTTAGTCTGTTGGTATTTGTGTGTTGACCATAATTTGGTAGAGTCTCGCTTGTCGGAAACTCAGTAAATTGGGCTTGTAATCTGGAATTTTGATCCCGACTTGCTCCACCGAGATATACATCTTGACTGATACCTTGGTATAATTTACCGGCTTTTCTATCTATTTTCAGTTGTCTTTCTGCAGCTTTTCTGTCAATTTTCTGCTGCCTTTCCAACACTTTCCTAGCAACCTTAGCCTGTTCCTTTTCTAATTTTTCCATCTTTTTATCTAGCCTTTTTTGTTCTCTAAAGGTATGACGGAGTTCCTTTTTTTCATCTCTTGCTTGATGCTTTAATTGCTTTCTTTCCTCCCTGTATATATCTTTCATCTCTCTTAATTGTCTTCTCTCCTCTCTTGAATCGCTAACAGATTTAACTACAACATTTCTGATCTGTCTGACAGTGTTTGATGTCGAGGTACCACTTGAAGAATTCGAATCAACAGACTTATTATTTTCTTGGTAGGCATCTCTAATAATATTTCCAACCTGACTCAAAGTATTAACCACCTTAGAAGATCTCCCTGGTAGAAGCTCTTGCAAAGACGATATACTGGAAGTTGAATCATTTCCATTGGAACTATAATGCACCTGACTGGAGTAGCTATTCCTACTACTGCTACTGCTACTACCACCATATTGGGAACTATGTTCACCTATCCGGTAACCATTTGGAGGTGGACTTACTTGTCTTGATTCGTAACCTACTGAATAGTCATCTTGTTCTCTCTTAGTACCATCAGAGTAAGCATTACACGATAAAGACACGCTTTTATTGTTGTGGCTACTCTTTTCGTTTAAATAACTGTTGTTCATTCTGCTAATCTCTACAGTTGTATCTCGCTGATATTTTGTGGGACTCAACTACTCAGTCGGCATTGTAAACAGCCTTTTACTCCAGAATATTCAAAAATATATCTGTCTTATATATAATATCCATACCTCATTGAATATGTATTCGACGCCGATTCAAGGGAAAAGTTTTTACAGAGGCTTAGTACCCACGTCGATTACTCTATCAAGAGATTTTCATGCTTAACAAAATATAGTTAAAAAACAGTGAGTAATGCTTATTGATTTCCAAGTCCCCATAGCACTGCAAATCGCATATTGGATGATTAAAATTCGATCCGACGTCGTGTTTCAGTGTATCCTGCTATCTCTCAACTTAAGCCATAATCTATGTAATTCTTTAAAGACTTCGAAGATAAAACGTTGTAATTAATTTTTAAGATACATAGTTAAGATATATAAAGAAAATGTTTAAATATTATGGATGTCCCCTGCGGTTAATTAAACACAAGGAAATTCTAGACATCTTAACGAGTGGCCATAGCCTTGGTGACAACTCTCTTTAAGCCGACTTCAGCCTTTCTTAAGTCATCAGTGGAAGCTTCTTCGATGGATAAAGCAGCCATGGCATCAGCTAAAGCAGCTTCGATCTTAGTCTTAGCACCTCTCTTTAACTTAGAAGATAAGACTGGGTCAGTAACATTTTGTTCAATAGAAGCAACGTAAGATTCTAATCTTTGTCTAGCTTCATGTCTCTTAGCAAAAGCTTCATCAGCAGCCTTGAATTCTTCAGCTTGGTTGACCATCTTTTCGATTTCATCAGAAGATAATCTACCAACAGCGTTGGAAATAGTAATGTTAGCAGTCTTACCAGTAGATTTTTCGACAGCAGTAACCTTTAAGATACCGTTAGCATCAACTTCGAAGATAGCTTCTAAGACTGGTTCACCAGCTGGCATCATTGGGATACCCTTTAAGTCGAATTCACCTAATAAAGTGTTTTCCTTACAGTTAACACGTTCACCTTGGTAAACTGGGAATTGAACAGTGGTTTGGTTGTCACCAACAGTAGTGAAAGTTCTTCTCTTGATGGTTGGAACAGTAGTGTTTCTTGGAACAACGATACCGAAAATGTCACCTTGCATACCAACACCTAAGGATAATGGAGCAACATCTAATAATAATAAGTCCTTGGTTTCATCAGAAGTGGATTGACCAGTTAAGATAGCACCTTGAACAGCAGCACCGTAAGCAACAGCTTCATCTGGGTTAATAGACTTTTCTAATTGCTTACCGTCAAAGAAATCAGATAATAACTTTTGGACCTTTGGAATTCTGGTAGAACCACCAACTAAAACAACTTCGTCAATTTGAGACTTTGGAATCTTAGCATCCTTTAAGACTTGTTCAACTGGTTCTAAAGTAGACTTGAATAAAGCAGCGTTTAAGTCTTCGAATCTAGCTCTGGTTAAAGAGGATTCGAAATCTTCACCATCGAATAAGGAATCGACTTCAACGGTAGTTTGAGTAACAGAAGATAAAGTTCTCTTAGCTCTTTCAGCAGCAGTTCTTAATCTTCTTAAAGCTCTAGCATCGTTAGAGATATCGGCACCAGTCTTCTTCTTGAATTCAGCCTTGAAGTGTTCTAATAAGTTAGTATCGAAATCTTGACCACCTAAATGGGTGTTACCGGAGGTAGACTTAACAGTGTAAACACCACCAGCAATGTGTAATAAGGAAACATCGAAAGTACCACCACCTAAATCGAAAATTAAGACGTGTCTTTCCTTTTCAGACTTACCAGCACCTAAACCGTAAGCAATGGCAGCGGCAGTTGGTTCGTTAATGATTCTTAAGACGTTTAAACCAGAAATGGCACCAGCATCCTTGGTAGCTTGTCTTTGAGCGTCATTGAAATAAGCTGGGACAGTAATAACAGCCTTTTCAACCTTCTTACCAATCTTAGCTTCAGCAATTTCCTTCATCTTGATTAAGACCATAGAAGAAATTTCTTGTGGAGAGAAAGTCTTGGTTTCACCTAAGTATTCAACTTCGATCATTGGAGCACCTTGAGCATCAATGATCTTGAATGGCCAGGTCTTCATATCGTTTTGGACAGATTCTTCATCGTATCTTCTACCGATTAAACGCTTAGCATCAAAAACAGTGTTCTTTGGGTTTAAAGCAGCTTGGTTCTTAGCAGCATCACCAATTAATCTTTCTTCTGGAGTGAAAGCAACGAAAGATGGAGTAACTCTGTTACCTTGTTCGTTAGCAATAATTTCAACGGAAGATTCGTAAGTAGCAACACAAGAGTAAGTTGTACCTAAATCGATACCGATAGCACCTTGGAAAACACCGTCAGCCATTGTAAAAGTTGTAGGTTATTCTTGATATCTTTGTAGAAGCCAGAAAAGAAAAAAAGTTAAGTTTAAAATAATATATAACAGATTATTAATAAGATAAAAGTTGTTAAATTCACTTACAAAATGCTATCAGAGAAGATCTTCGATGAAAAATTTGAAAAATTTGAAAATTTTTTTTTGAAATATTTTGTGCGTCGGTCAGTTATTTACCGTATATAACGATAGGCGGGTAACATATATTGCAAAAGTTAGAAGTGTTGCTCTGTTCACCAGCCCTGACTGATATTACAACTCCGCTTGCATGTTTAATTGTTTTGTTCTTTATCCAAGGGTGTATCATCTTGCGGCTCTATAGATTACTTTAATTTATTTTGAGAATCATATACATGTTTTGATGCATGATAGATGAATTGATACTGGTCTTTCATTTGAACCATTTTCATACGTTGTGATCTTAGCTGTAGCACAATCTGTTCAATGAGATCTCGCCTGTAATCAATTTGGGGAGCTAAAATATTTTGACTATTTTTTGCATTTATACTTGGATAATCGTTTTCACTGTTAAAATCCAAGGTATCATGGATTAAATGGTCGAGAGCAATAAATGTACCAGACCTTCCAACACCGGCAGAGCAATGAACTATCATTGGATTGCCAGGTGAATTCAGTTTGTGTGAATCCCTACATAATGCCATAATTGGTAATACTTCCTCAGGTTTACTCATATCTCTCCATTTATCAAAGTAGAAGTGGTGTACAGTTTTGGTAGGGCCTATGTCAGGGTGTCTTGGCGTCAATTCAATTGTAGTGAGGGTATAGTAATTGTTCCCATGAATCTCTTTATTAACGAATTTGACTTCTAAATCGTGCGAGAAAACACTTATATCGCTAGAACTCCCACTTGGTGACTGTACTTTTGATACTATTCTTAGAATGTCATTATCTTGCCCATTCGGCCAATAAGGAAAACACTTTTCTCTACCGTGCTCTACTAATGGAGTCACCATAACAATAACGATATCATTATAAGGACATTCATTATAGCACATTTGCCAAAACTGATCCCAGGTATATTTAGTCGGACCTTGTGTAGCAATGTAATATCCAGGATTAATACTCTGTTCGGGGACATCAACTTTTACATAGGAGGCATTAATGTATTCATTGCCCTTGACAGTGTTCAATATTACTCTATTTCGTTCATATGGCATAATATTTACATAGCGATTTCTATAGTCATTTTGCTCTAAAATACTTACCCCCAAGGACCATCGAGAATCCGTAGTACCATTGGTGGCTTCTCTTAGTCTCTCGTCTTCTTGATTCTGGATAAACTGAAACTTTTTAAGAAGCTCCTTCGTTGACTGGTCCAAATACCATGGATAACCATTACCCTTTTTCTTGATATTCAGCATTTATTTCTCGATTTGGCTTTATACTTCCTAATGGTTATATTATTAGTCACAATTGATAAACTTGTATGTTGCGTAATTTACGTAACTTTATCGAGATAAAAGTGCGATGTGGGTGTGTACTCCCCTTTGCTGGCCGTTTCTTCGGTGTACGCGCCGCCAGAAATTTTAAAAATCATCCGTCGTAAACGGAACAATTGTAGACTTACTAAGGCTTTAATAAAGAATAAAAGTTAAAGATTGACTACCACATCAGAATAGTTTATTATAGACAGTTCGAAGAAACAGTTTTTTTGTATCAAAGAGTTTACATAACAGGTAGTAATTTATTTTGGTGAACAATTGATAGAGTCAACCTTACCAGAAGTATTATCTGAGCCACTTACCCCTAGTCGCCTAATAAACTCTAATGGATGATATAAAGTTCTGGAATATTGAACCAAATACTACATTTTCGAAAGGCTCATATGGAAAACAGTCTTACACATCACTACAGGAACTAAAGTATGGAAAATATGCTTCTAAAAAGGGAAGGTCCGACATTGGGTCTCCCCCACGGTCAACAACGTCATTATCACAATTGAAATTAGATGCGCTGGCAGCAGAAAATAATTGGTACGACCTTGATGATTTCAAGCTTGAGGAACTGAGGGATGGCTTTTTTGATCCGATTTATACAAAACCTGAACATGTTGTTACTACAGATATTCAAGAAGAGCTATATAATGCTCCGGAACCTATAGTCAATGGCAGCTTACCAGAAAAAGTTAAAAACAGATACAAAGATTGTTTGAAACATCAGCAAGTGATGCTTTTGTCGCATTGGAAACTAGTTTTAAAATTTATGTTGGCTGCCATAATATCCTTTATACTGTGTGCTATTGAACCAGTTGGGAGATGGGTAGGCCATAAGTATAGATATTTCTTACCTATAGCTTCAATTTTACATCACCCTTCAAGGAACATCGGCGTACAATTAGAAATTACTCTGCAATCAATAATTGGTGAGATATTTGCCTTAGGTTGGTCTGCATTGGGATGGTATGTATCGACATCGACCAGATTAACAGCATCACATCAAGGTGGTATCCTCTTCCAAAGTTTAATCATGGCGTTAATTTTTTCAACTTGGCTCTTGTCGTATTATCAAAGGTTTTTTTATTTTGGGAGGACGTTTGGTATTACCATAATATTCTTACATTCTGTAGATTTGGTTTTATCTGAGCACAATTTGCATTGGGAATATTACAGAGACTTTGCATTATCATACACATTCGGTATTATCCTATCGCTATTGATATGTTTAGTTGTATACCCAAGAAGCGGGAATAAAGAACTTATGGATCACTTTGATATGACTGTTAAGCGTGTGAAGGATTTTTTGGTAGCATTAATAGATGAAAATAAGACAGAAGATATTGAAAGCTTGGGTTTACTACAGAGCCAAATGATTACAGAGCTGAACATAAACTTATCTCAAGGGTTTCGAGATTTTGTTAACCAAGGTTCGGTAGCAAAATTTGATGAGGACCATTTGAAGGGCTTACGTAATACTCTTACAGCTTTGATCAGTTCTTTGAGAATCCTTCCATTGAAACATAAATTACTTAATAGAGAAAATTTGGAAGGGTTTTATGAAATGTTGGGAAAAAAAAACGACCATTCGTTAGATGCAAGTTCGAAATCAAATCCTCCCTCTAATTTGACAACTAATATAGCAACGCCTTATCAGACTCCTTCTACAAAATCTGGTGATGCTTCCCCGATTCTCTTTGATGGTGTCACATCTAATCCACTTTCTTCAGATAATTTCTATGCTAAAATTTTGAGGAAGACTTTTTCAAGAGATATATTTAGTTTGATTGTGCAGATTACCATTAGCTTGGAAAAGATATCAAAAATTTTAACAGACCAAAATGTCCATCAACACCATGAAAAAGACTTGGATGTTATTCGAAAGGATTTAATGGAAACTGCAAATAAACTAAAAAAGAAAATATACAACCTTGATGTTTGCTATAAAAAATTTACAAAGAGCAATCTATTTTCTCAGGAGTTACTGATTGATCACGAATCTGTAGATACTTTTCTATTTTTGAGATATCTTAGAAATTCCGCAAAAACTCTTACTTCAGTACTAGATGAATGTTTTAAGTTAATTTCTAATATGCACTGGAGAGTCTATCTCCCACATTATCCATTAAATCGAGCCTTACATAGACTACCAAGGCAATGTGCTATTGATGCAGGTACGGGTAATTTTCTTCATTATAATGAGACAAAGAGAGATGTTGAAGAAATATTTGCAAGAGTATATAATTCTTATACCTCCAAGCATGCATATACAAAAGATAAAGGTAAAATGGCATCTATAAGGGCGATTGACCATTCAGATTTTAATTTTCATACCACAAATAATCCATTCAGATACAAGCTTTGGAAACTTACTACACTTATGAAAGGTCCGGATATGAAATGGACATTAAAAATTACCTTTGTCATAACATTCTTACTTTTACCAACATGGTTACCAGAATCATTTCGATGGTACCAAAAATATCAGTGCTGGTGGTGCGGTCTGATCTTTTATATTCTAGCGTACAAAAAGCCCACGGAAAGATTCACAACACTTTTCAGAAGGTTATTGTTCGTTGTTTTAAGTATATTTTGGGGGTGGGCTGCTAACCAAGCTCATCATTTTAGTAGTCCGTATGTGATATGCGTCTTTGCTGGTTTGATATCGTTGCCGGTGTCAATAGCCCTAATATTATATAGAAGCTCAAAGACAGCATTTGCATGCTTCATATGTTTTTCAGTTGGAGCATTGGAGCCTTTTTCAAAAGGACATGAGGCTCAAAATACTAGAAATATATGGCAAAATACTTGGACAACGGGTCTCAGTTTAATGATCGGTATAATGTTTTCAGTTACTGTAAATTGGGCGGTTTGGACGATGAAAGCACGTACAGAGTTACGTATTGCAATGAGTATTTTACTTCAACATTTGAGTCAGTCATACCAATCTGTAACAGATCGCTATCTTTACAGGGATGCAGGTGATGCACCGACAGAACTTACTTTGACGCTTGCGCATATTAGAGAAGTTCGTCTTACGCAAAGTATTGATGCTGTTAGAGGACTTTTGGGTAGGACGCTTAATGAGCCAAATTATATTGGTGGATTTGATGCAGAAAAATATAGAAAGTTGATAAATTGTACGCAGTTTTTACTAGAAAAGATAATTGAAGCTAGAATGGCAGGGACATATTTTGAGATATGGGATCAAGATGATAGTAATGATACTACCAGAGCCTTATTATCCTTAAGAAGAGATAGTGTGGCATCTGTAATTTTTGTTTTTTATATCTTATCTAATTGCTTCAAGTCACATAACCGCATTCCGAAGTATTTACCAAATACCATTTTTGCCAGAAAGAAGTTATATGATTATATTGCAAAGTTTGAAAAGTATGCAAACGTTAACACAAAAAGGAATCAATCTTTGCAAAAACAACTGTTTAAAAAGAAGGAAACAACTTCAAACGAACTTCCGGAAACCCCAGATGATAACTTAGAAAAGACACATTGGACAGAAATGTATGAGATCGCCTTTTCCAGAGCATTCACGGAGATATCAGAGGCGGTCAATGATCTCATATACAATGCAAAGGAAATTTTAGGCGAAGAATTTCAATAATATATTAAGCGGTAAATATACTATATAAAATGTTAATGTAACCTAATAACACGGAAATTAAACATTCGTTCACAAAAGCTTATATTTCTTTGCGGGATATATTATTATCTGTATCAATAAAAAAGTACCGTAAAGACCAACGAAGACGAAAGGTCTATGATTTATTTTTTTTAATGGATGGTTCCATATCATGGAAAGGATCACTTCCCGCAGGTTCCAATGAAGATGCCGTAGGAGTTGATATATCTCTTATAGATCGAGGTGATATACCGCTGGTCCTTCTTCTCTTCAGCGATGTCTTCTTCTCTGATCCTTGCGATGAAGATTTTGATATCCTACTGTCATGCATAAAAGGAGAAGAGACAGTAGGAAATGAGCCTTCCTTTATGCTTTGCATTGCATCAGTCTCAGCCGTTCCTGATGAATTCGGTAGTGATGCGCTGCTTGACCCATTTCCATAACTTTGAGGAATGCTATTATATGGGATATTGGTACTTGTTTCATTCAACATATCTCTGTGGGAATTTACGTAAGATCTTAATGCCTCAAGGGGACTATGCATGTTCTGACGTCTTTGATAAACTCTAAGGTTCTTAAGAGCAGACATAACTGTACTGACTTGCATAACGCGCATTAGTCCTTCTTGTGATCCAAAGACAGAAACATTCCTAAATACACTGAAGTACGATCTTAGTCTTGTGATTGCATCAAAATTTGTAGGAGCACCTATGTTATCGGTGTTATTTCTAATTCCATCATTAGACTTGCTTTTGAGGGTACTATCCTTTTTGTTCAATGGTATGTTGCTGGTATTATTATTTTCGTCGTTGTTACTTTCAGTGGGCTTCGATAATTCCTGAAAAATTTCATAGCTAGCATGTTTATTGCTTAAAAGTCTCTCCAGTGAATTCCATTCAATTCCAGGAACAAAACTATGCATGCAAAGATCACTCCATTCAATTTTTAAAGAAGAATTGAATAAGCCTTTAAACTGGACGAAGTGCGTTATATAACTACCATCAGGATAATGATATGTTAGGGTTGACCTTGGACAACTGAAAAAAATGGTACCATTGCTTAAAACTTCCGTCTTTAGTTGATGAGTGACCATTTCAATTCTAACAACACCTAATTTCCCTAATGTAACAAATATAATCGGTATCAATGATATCAAAAAATCAAAATGTCTGAAGTCAGTGGGTGACGTTTTGCTGTAACGCAACGATGCATTTGGTGTAAACATGTCCTCAATTATCTTTTGCCAGTAGGGTGCATTTGTAATACGACCAGCAGACATATTTATTAAGTCTACCAACTCATGGAATTTCAAGATTGCCATACTTGACAAATATTTCCGTACTGAATAAGGTAACATAGGATTAGGACCTGGTATAACTCCAGGTGTGAATCCATGTGGACCATTAGTTTCCAAAGGTGCTTGAAGTGACTGCAGCGGATGTGACATATTTTCATTATGATTATTACCAATTTCTCTCATGTTTTGGCTTGAAACACCATTGTTATGAGGATTATTTATATAATTAGGGCCAATATTGAAAGGTGGTGGGGCATTATTCCTACTGGCAGATAGGCCTTTTTGGGTTTGAAATTGATACTGATGATGAGGATGCTGCTGCAGATTCTGAAAATTGTCGTTTGTTTGGCCATTCGCAATCGATTTTTTATTTATCATATTGTGGTGAGCATATACTGTTGTTGGTGAGCCCATATTGGTGTTGTCTGGTAGGTTGCTCAGATTGTTGAAATGCAGCTGTTGTGAGAAGGCTTCTGACGCACCTTGGTACTGGGGAGTCTTATTTTGGATTTGTCTTTTAGTTATATTGCCAGTTATGTTCTTTTCATTTTTGTTGCTACTAATACTGCTAACACTACTGCTGTTCTTGCGGCTGTTGTCTATGTTATTATTGTTATTATTATTAGTAGTAGTAGTAGTATTATTACTAGTAGTATTATTATTATTATTATTATTATTAGTATTATTACTACTAGTAGTAGTAGTATTATTAGTTTTATTAGTATTAGTATTAGTATTAGTATTATTAGTATTAGTATTATGATTATTAGTATTAGTATTAGTATTAGTATTAGTAGTAGTAGTAGTAGTAGTAGTAGTAGTAGTATTGTTATTGCTGTTTTTGTTGTCGCTGTTACTATTGCTATTATTGCTATTATTGCTATTACTATTACTATTATTACAAGTGATGTTATCTGTATTAGTATTATCACTATTATTGTTATTGATTTTATTGTTACCACTATCGCCATTATTTTTATTCTTACTATTATTTTCTTTGATGTTAGTACTGTTACTATTGCTACCAATAGTAACATTACCTTTATTCTTATTAAAAGACTTGCTATTGTTGGTGCTATTAGTATTCCCACTTTTAGTGCTATTCGTATTACTATGGTTTCTTTTATTAAGACTTCTGTTCACATTTATTTTGTTATCAATATTATTATTTGGACTGGAATTTGCCTGCATATCTTGCAAGGAGTGTTGTTGATCATTATAGAGAGTATTGATCTGATGTACTATATTTGGATTCCCCATCATATAATGCTTTCCCGTGCTACCAAAATCATGCATATGCTTAGTTAGGTCTTGTTTTGTTGGTTGTGTGTGCACTTGTGCTGAATGAGGCTGTATACTTTGTTGTATATGTGCTATGTGTTGTTGTTGTTGTTGTTGTTGTTGTTGTTGTTGTTGTTGCTGCTGCTGCTGTTGTTGTTGTTGTTGTTGTTGTTGTTGCTGCTGCTGCTGCTGTTGTTGTTTCTGCTGCTGCTGCTGTTGTTGTTGTGGTTGCTGTTGCGGCGGTGGTGGTTGTTGTGGTTGTTGTGGTTGTTGTGGTTGTTGTTGGTATGGATATATCTGACCGCGCATGTTTTGGTCACCACTATGAGTTGCACTTGTTTCCATTCTGGTATTCGCGAGAATTCACTTAAACTTAATTACAAAACTTCACTACTTCAAATACAAATCTATATCTTTTTAACTAACAACAATAAAACAATGAAATAATCCAGAGTAATTAGTATTTCGTCGAGACAAATTCTTGATAATGAACGTTCGTCTTTTGTTAGGCTTGCTGTTTATTTAAGATTTTTAATTACATTTTTCGGGCATTCTCGATCCTGGTATAATTTTTTAGCATAAACTAGATTATCTAAGCCTACAGATTTCTTGGCGAATCAATAGCTTGAAGATTAACACATCCTTCGTTTCTTGTTGGCTATTACTCGCGATAACGCTCTATGTTATAATGACAAAAGCTTATGTACATAGATTCAACTCTCCAGGCTAGTCACTTTACTTATATATTTTATGAAGGTTCAGGGATTTTTTTTGGTGTATCCTTTTAGTATATACAGTATAGATCATTGTCCTTATTTCGTATTATTCTTGTTAGACCCTCTGTGTTATACGGTCTTGTTGGCTTTATAAAAGTTGAATCTCCGTCTTCGTTATTTTTCTCATCGACTGATGGTAAATGGCTTCTTGATTTAGATGCTCTCTTCTTAAGTAGCTTGTTAATGGTATCTCTTTTTTCTTCTTCTTCCCTCTTTTCTTTCAAATTCTTTCTTTTACGTGCATTTTCAGCTTTACGTAATTGGGCTTCTTCGTCAGTCAAAGCCCTTCTTGACGATGTATCATCTAATAGACTCATCAGCATTTTACTTCTCACTACTTTTTTTGGACTACTTTCTGTGCTTTCTTTGGCCTCATCAGTATCTTCTGTTTCAACAACTACCTCCTCCTCATCGTCCTCGATAACTCTTTCTTCTTCTTCTTCTTCTTCTTCTTCTTCTTCTTCTTCTTCTTCTTCTTCCTCCTCTTCTTCTTCTTCCTCTTCTTCTTCTTCTTCCTCTTCTTCTTCTTCTTCTTCCTCTTCTTCTTCTTCCCCAACTCCTGACAACACTGACTTCTGAGCTAAATCTTTTTCCAAGTCATCTTCGTCCTCAACCTTACTATTATTCTCAGTTTCGATTGTTCTGGCACTTCCAAACTCATCCTCGTCCACTTCAGAAACAGCTGCTGTATGCTTTCTTTTTGAAGGTGAAATTATAATTTCATCATCTTCATCTTCATAAATATCGTCATTAGCAGCAATTTCATCGTTGTATTGGACAGCCCTTCTCTTTCTTGAGCCAACTCTAGTTGGAGTCATGGCCTTAATTTTTATCTTTGGTGGTTCTAGATATTCTTCATCTTCTTCTTCATTCACATGTTTTCTAAGTGAGTTGTAGTCTTCATCAAAGCCTTCTTCCTCAGAATAATATTTTGCTTTATTCCTACTCATTCTATTTACTTGTTTAGGCCTTATCTATTCACCCTTGTCTGAATATCTAATTTCTTCCTTCAAAAGTAAGACGGCATTTGCTTAATTGTTTATTTGTGATTCCGCTACTTTGCGAGGAAGTATTAAAACAGATTATTATTTTGGGGATGGGTAGCATATATCAAAAATCAAAAAAATCAAGTACAAAGGAATAATCACTGCAGTCAACAGCATACAACTATGACTGTTTCATTATTGTTTTGTAAAGCTAAGGTGTTTATTCATCCATCGAAAAGCATTACAGATAATGTACCAGGGTTCCTTTTAATTACAGTTGGTCCTAATACCACCAAGCACGATGCCGAATTGTCATGGATACCTGAATCAATCCTCAATCCTAAACAATTGGACTGGCTTAATAATGCTGACTTAACATTGGTATCAACTTCAACTAATACGAAAACCTCCCTGGAAATGGATAATTCAATTTTGACAGAAGGTGTTGGTAATTATTTAGCCTTCTCAACAAAAGTATCATACTTATATTCTATTGAATTTAGGCGCCCCAGTCCTAGTGGGTGGTGGTTCGGTTCGGTTATAATGCATACAAGAGACTCAAGAGATGGTGCTTCTATACCCATTTTATTTTTCCATGATGACATTTGCCCATCGACGTTAAAGAAACAGAAGGAACTCAATAAATCATTTGATCCTTTTACAGTTTCTGGTGATATTTACTGGGGGGGGAGTGATTTTAGGGATGAAATATCGAACTTGGTTGACCTTCAAAAAACATTTGTTGATCCAACAGTTTGGTTAGTTAACGCAACCTTAGATGATTTAAGAAATTTCTCCTCATTTAATCAAAGCCTGAAGAATATAGCAGATGACAAACATAAAGAGGATTCTAAGGAAGATTTCTGGAGCAGACTTGAGAGTACCAGATGGAGTGTGATGTCTCGCATAGCTGATGTTACATCAAAAACTGGTTCAATAGTAAATAATTTGATAAGGAAACATCCTGTTGTTCAATTCGTGGAAAGGAACGATAATAATAAATATGTCAAACTTATGATGGAAAATCCGAAGGTGCAAGAAATACAGAATGACCTTGATTCAGCCAGAATTTATCTAGCTAAATGGGCGCTTGGTGTTCAAGAAGAAGCCGATAGATATCAACAGTCGCATAACCTGACTGATACATATCGTAGGATACTGACAAATGACTTAGGTTTTGATATTTCAGAAGATACTCACTTTTCAGATTTAGAATTGAACACAGCAATGCAAAGAAATTTTCCATTAACTCGACAAAAGTGGGAATCATTTTTTGATGCACATGGGCGACTAGCAGTCACAGTCAATGAAGTAAAGGAATCTATCTTTTATGGGTGTGTTGATTCGATGGAGTTAAGGAAAGAAATATGGCCATTTTTACTTAAAGTATATCCATGGGACTCATCAGCGGATGAAAGATTGCAAATTAAGGAAGGCTTGATTGAATCATATAATGAGTTGAAAAACCGCTGGCTAAATAAGGATATTTTGAGAGAAGGGGCTGGCCCTGATGATGAGGAGGAGGAATATTTGAAGGATCAAATTTTGAGAATTGAAAAAGATGTTTCCAGGAACGACAGACATATTGATATATATAAACATAACACGATCGATGGTAAAAAGAGTATCGGGGCAGGAGAACTGAGTGAGGAAGGAGATGGGGCTGTTGAGAGTGAAACTAATGGTCATTGGGATATAAAAAATCCACATTTATTAAAGCTTAAAGAAATATTAATAACGTACAATATTTATAATAGTAATCTAGGCTATGTGCAAGGGATGACAGATCTCCTCTCTCCTATATACTATGTTATAAGGGATGACGCTCTATCATTCTGGTGTTTCTCAAATTTTATGGAAAGGATGGAAAGAAACTTCTTGAGAGATCAGGCAGGGATCAGAGATCAAATGATAACAATGACCGAATTATGTCAATTAATGCTACCAAAATTGAGCAAACACCTTGCCAGTTGCGATTCATCAAATCTGTTCTTTTGTTTTAGGATGTTGCTAGTCTGGTTCAAAAGAGAGTTTGAATTTCAAGATATATGCTCCATATGGGAAATCTTTTTTACTGATTATTATTCTTCACAATTTCAATTATTCTTCATGTTAGCTATTTTACAGAAAAATAGTATGCCTGTGATACAAAATTTGAATCAATTTGACCAAGTCCTGAAGTATTTCAATGATATGCATGAACAGATGGATTGGAATGACCTCATGATCAGAAGTGAGCTTCTCTTTATCAGATTTCAGAAGATGATGAATATAATGCAAAGGCAGACTGAGTTAGTTGGTAACCACAACACATTCGGGACCTCTGTAACCACTGGAGTCCAGATCCATGACAATGTTGCAGAAAATAACAAAACCATAAATCAAGACAAGGCAAAACTACCATCAACAAGTAAATATTTACAACTACTATTATCAAAAGAAGTGATAGTCCATAAAGAAGGTCCTCGTACAAAAGATTCTATAAGGTAAATTCAGTCAAGTTGATAAGGAATGTTCTTAGTGCGAGGCAAAATAATATTGTCTGAAGAATAATGTTTTAAAAATAGTTTCAGCCAATATACTTTGGTATGTCCGTGCGTACTGGCTCTATGTATATTTATTTATATATACAGCATTATCTTCTGTCTGTTTCTCTCTCTATTTTGCCTGTCTTCTCAAAACCTAAGTATTGTTATATCACCAAAATCACAATTACCGGAAATTCGAAATTTTCCAAACGAAAAAAAAGTACGCTAACAAGCAAGAGAATAATAAAAGCTAATCAAGGAGTCAACGTTTTCATAAGTTATTCCTTACTGTTTTACACAAAGCTATTCTGGATAGAAAGTAAGTGACAATTTTTCTCATTAATTGAGTTATTTGAATAGTCATATATTTTATTTTATTTTAATCGCATAACATACTAGGATTTGTTTTGTCTCTAGATTTTATCAATAATTAACCTTTTACGATCTAAAAGAAAACAAAATAATTATATAAGTGAAAAATTCTAATAAATCTATCACATAATTTAACTAATCCACTCGCTGAAAGAATCCATTTTGAATATAAATTTAGTATGATGATTGACATTATTCCATCTGAAGTGATTAACTGGAGCATTTTAAATGAGATCATATCTATGGATGAAGATGATCCTGATTTCTCGAAAGGTTTAATTATCCAATTTATCGATCAAGCCAACACAACTTTCGATGAAATGCAGCATCAGTTAAATACTACCAAGGATTTGAAAGAACTTGATAATCTTGGCCATTTCTTAAAGGGTTCCTCTGCTGCATTAGGATTACAAAGGATTGCATGGGTTTGTGAACGTATTCAAAACTTAGGTAGAAAGAGTGAAAAATCATTCCCAGATAAGGCAGAAGTGCTAAGTAATTTACCATCAACCGTGAATGTTGATGAAAAAGATTCCCCAATAGAGCCCACTAAAGAAATTAGAGGTAATTCGGATGATGATACCCTCTATTTGAGTTTGATTGAGAAAGCTCTATACCAAGCTAGAATAGAGTTTATACTGGCGAGAAGGGAATTATGCAAGTATTATAAAACAGAACTTTGATGATCTCAATTAGAATTAGACGTTAATCTCTTAAGATAAAAGAATTTAGCAGTTAGGTAATTATTCTACATAAACAACTATAAAAATAAATAATGTAAAGTAAAAGTCATTCTTATATTATATATAAGTTTGGGCTATATATTTAATATTTGAAGAGGTACAAAAGCATAATGTTTCATTAAATACGTAAAAATATATAAAAAATGTTAATTTTAGAAGCTAGAAAAATATACCATTTTTTAATGATTTACTCTCTCATTAATTTATAAATTTTACCCAAATTTTCAGCATAATATTTTGGTTTTGAAGTTGAATCGGATGGTAATGCTAATATAGTCTCTTCAGTTTCAATACCGCTTAAAACTAATAGAGTACCTCCTAGTTTACCTTCGACACCAAATCTAATATCTGTATTCAGTCTATCACCGACCATACAAGTTTTTTCCTTTTCCAATTCTTTGGCAGTAATGATAGCGTTCAGCATATTTAAATTTGGCTTACCACAATAAGTTGGCCTTCTACCGGATGAAAACGCAATACTCTCGACCATAGAACCGGTACCCGGTAAATGTAGACCCTTTTGAGGGAAAGTAGAATCAACGTTAGTTCCAATGAACTCAACATTATCGTGTTGCAAATATTGCATAGTCACTGCTAGTTTATGATAGTTTATTTTTGTATCAAGACCGGCGATAACAGCGCGGACTTTAGGGTCAATACCTTCCACGAAGAATGGAGAAGTGGTAGCATCAAAGTCAGTGTTCAATCTTGGATCATTACAACCAAGTACTTCATAGCCCATTGATTCTAATTCCTCTTTGATCCCAGTTTCACCAAAGACCCAAATTTTATCCTCCCCTGGTTTCAGTTTTAAGAAGTCACGGACGTACAAAGCTGAAGCATAGCCACTACTAAATATCTGTTCTTCATTAACAGTAATACCAAGAGTTTCAAACTTCTTAACGTAGGACTTACGAGATTTTGTAGAATTGTTGGTGACAAAAAAAACTTGCTTTCCCAATTCAGCTAACATATCTAAATATTCGATTGTGTTTGGTAATAAGTGATTACCTAACCATAAAACACCATCACAATCAAATAAGAAAGAATCGAATTGATTTAAAAACTCTTCCGAAATTTTCTTATTATCAATCTTAATTGGTATACTAGTAGTCATATTTATTTCTTATCTTTTCTAAACTTAATTGACCTGGTTTTCTTAGAAGGAACATGTAAATAGTTTAAAAAGTATTGAACTGCCAGAAAATATGCTCGCCTTATAAACAAAGTTAAAAAAAAAAAGTTATAATATAATAGATTACGTGATTGAGTGGTAAGTAAATAAATGATCTAAGAATATAGTACATATATATAGGTCAAGTCTACTTATGCATATTAATATATAATGCAAGTACTCTAAAAATAGAAAATATGTGTATTTGAAAAGGTTTCCCAAGTACAATTGTTTTTAGAAGCAAAAGCCTATACCTCCCTATGTAACATACTTTCTCTAGCTGGGCCAGTACCAACCCATTCAACTGGGACACCCACAAATTCCTCAATATATTTCAAATACTTCTTAGCATTTTCTGGTAAATCATCATACGATTTGACACCAGTAATATCTTGATCCCAACCAGGTAAAGTGACGTATTCAACATCTACCTTACCCAGTGTGATTAAATCTTCTGGGAACAGGTCCAACTTCTTGCCATTTATAGAATAAGAGATACCTACTGGAATTTCTTTGAAGGTATCAAGAACGTCTAACTTGGTGATATTTAAACTAGTATAACCGTTGATTAAAGTAGAATACTTTAATACAACTAAGTCCAACCAACCACAACGACGTTTACGACCAGTAGTGACACCAAATTCAGCACCGATTGATTGCAATGCTTCACCATGTTCATTTAATTGTTCTGTAGGGAATGGACCTTCACCAACTCTAGTAGTATAGGCTTTTACAACACCATACACATCTTTAATTGTATTGGGTGGGATACCTAACCCAGTCACAACACCACCGATACCAGTACTCGAGGATGTGACATATGGGTATGTACCAAAGTCGATATCTAACATAAGGGCATTTGCACCTTCAACTAAAATTTTTTTTTTGGCTTGAATAGCCTTATGCATGAAAACAACAGAATCAACAACAAATGGTTTTAATTCCTCTCTATACTTTTTATACTGCGCTAATTCTGCTTCTGAATCATAGTCAAAATTACCATATCTTTGTCTTCTAGTTTCAAGTAGTCTTTGGTATTTTGTAACAAATTCGTCCCAGGCTTCCGGGTTGTCATTAACCAGATGATGGACTCTTATACCGGATCTTGAAGACTTGGTCGAATATGTTGGACCAATACCCTTACCGGTAGTACCGATATTCTTACCATCCTTTGAACGACCAGCTAATTCTCCTTCTCTCAACTTGTCAGTAATTTGATGGAAGCCAAATACAAGGTGAGCCCTCGAAGAAATAAATAATCTCTCTCTAGCACCACTTAAGCCCTTCTTTTCTAGAGTTTCTAATTCCTGAAAGAAAGATGGTACATGAATAACAACACCATTACCTAATAAGTTTTGACAGTTTGGGTTAACTAAACCTGATGGTAACATGTGGAAATCATACTTAACATTGCCAACAACAATCGTATGCCCCGCGTTATTACCACCGGCACAACGTGCTACAATATCGTATTTACCCACTAATAAATCAACTAATTTACCTTTACCTTCGTCACCCCATTGGGAACCTAAAACTACGTTAACCATTTTTAAATATTTTTGTCCTTACCTTTGTTCTGTTTTAGTGTTCTGTTTTAGTATTATGTTCTAATACAATTAACTAATTCGAGTCGTCTGTTACGTTCACTTCTTATAGGCTGTTTTCCCTATTTATTTTTTTTTCTTTTTCAGAAAATAAAGAATAGCAAAATGATATCTCGAGGATATGACAACAAGTAGAATATATAAGAAAAAGGATATAATATCAATATATAAGTAATAAGAAGTTTATTATTTATTATTTATTGCTTTTTAATCTAATTCTACAAAAAAAGAAGAAATTTTAAATCGTGCAAGATTGGGTCTCAATCGATTACTTTATATACATATTAGATGACCTTCTATAAAGTTCAAACGGAAATTCGTGTCCCTCCGCAAAATAAAATAGCTAACGTTTAATTTTAATTGACTCGTAATATTAAAAATTCTCTGTTCATCAACAGGCTTACTTCTCAACTCTGGTCTTCAAAGCTTCGGTCTAAATCAAAACTAATTAAAAAACTGAAAAAAAAATCTCGAAGACCTGCGCGATTTTGGAAAAAAAATTGACTTCTCCCATTTAGAGTGTATTACCTGTGCATTTAATATAATTGATAATTAAAGAAAACAACTACAGCAAGGCAAATAAAATGAATTAAAATATATTAATTTTAGAAGTTTGTATCTATTTCTGACTCCTCTGGATTTTTTCATTTGGTTCTTAGTTTTATCTTTCATCAAAAACATAGTTGATTCGGAAGGTCTTTTTATAGCGGTATAATTAATTCGGAAACAAGACTAAATAGGGAATGTAAAATAAGCATACAAAAAAAGATAGAGGTATTGAATTTTAGATAACATCCTAGGGATTTGATAAGATAACGACCAAATATTAACGTTATATATAGGCTAGTGTAGACTGTATCTTTTGGTTTGTTATTTATTGCTGTGTCTCTTGTTTCTTGAAGTTTGCCTTTTCTAATTTAATTTTTTGGAGAATGGTAGCAGTTCTATCAGAACAATTCAAATTTATTATATTTCGTGGCACATTCGTGGACACACCACAGTTATCTAAATTACGCGTAAGATATAATACTACTATTGGTGTTTCATATCCCTCTGGTGAGATTGCCTTTATCAAAGAAAATTCAACGCGGGATCCCATTGAAGATGCTATAGAATTTAACTCGTCGTTAAAATCGTCGGAAGTTGAAATTGTGGATTGTGATCCATATGATTTTTTTCTACCAGGATTCATTGATACACATATTCATGCTTCACAATACCCAAACAACGGACTGTTTGGCAAAACGACATTACTAGATTGGTTATCAGAATATACTTTTCCGCTAGAGGCATCTTTGAGCGATCTGAAATTGGCAAAACAAGTTTACACAAAAGTTGTTGACAGAACATTAGCCAATGGCACAACAACTGCTGCTTATTACACAACAATCGATATCAATGCATCAAAATTGATGGGCCAGATTTGCGCTCAAAAAGGTCAACGTGCCTTTATAGGTAAGGTTTGCATGGATACGAATGGACCAGATTATTACATCGAGGACCCTATCCAATCCCTGAAGGATACTGAAGAGTTAATTACTTTCCTTGATAAAAAGTTAAGTGACCCTAAAGTTAGGCCCATATTGACACCACGATTTGCTCCTGCATGTTCGTCACGTCTAATGAGTGATCTGTCTAAATTAGCTAAAAGGTCTAATTTACATATTCAAACCCATTTATCTGAAAATGTTAGGGAAGTTGAATGGGTTAGAGAATTATTTCCAGACTATAGAAATTATACAGATGTATACAAACAACACGGCATTTTGACAGAAAGGACCATTTTAGCACACTGTATATATCTCTCAGACGGAGAGATTGAGGATATTTTAAAATTTAATAGCGGCGTATCTCATTGTCCTATTTCCAATTCATCATTAACCTCTGGTGAATGTAAAGTAAAATACTTGTTGAACAAGGGTGTCAAAGTCGGGTTAGGGACCGATATTTCTGCGGGTTACAGTTGTAGCATTTTAGAAACAGCTCGCCATGCACATTTGGTGTCAAGGCATTTAGCTATGAAGGTTGCAGATCCTAACGAAATAGCTTCTACAAAATTGTCTGTCATAGAATGCTTGTATCTTGCAACCCAGGGTGGTGCAAATACATTGAATATGAGTGATAAAATAGGTACATTTGATGTTGGGAAACAATTTGATGCTCAATTAATAAATCTACAATCAGAGAACTCTCGTATAGATGTATTTCCGTGGCAAGTCCCATGTGGTTTAAAGTCAAATACCGATAATAAATGTGATGAAAATAACAAAAATTTAAAGAATGCAAGTTTTGAAGACTATCTTGCAAAATGGTTCTTCAATGGTGATGACCGGAACATATCATGTGTATGGGTTGCTGGTAGTATTGTTCATTCTCTTCTATAGAATATTGAGGAAATTTTTTTATTTTATTTTTTCTGAGCGTCTTTTGTGACGCAAAGATAATCGCATATATTCGTTATTCAAATATAATTATATATTTGGAAAACTATTAATTACTAGCCTATGAATCTTATTCAATCGATTTTTGTATTTGAAATAAAAGTAATTAGTGTTAATTATAACAATGAACGAAGTTTTTACATGGGTTTTCGGGGAAGACCAGGAAGGAAGAAAGCCAACTCAAAAAGAAACATCCCCAACTTTTGATCTACGCCTAGATCCAACACAAAATCCTTCTAAAATGTTGAACTATGCAAAAAATAATTCACCTATTTCAACAGCGTCAAAATCTCGTCAAGCAATTCGCCCTCCATCTGTTGTGAACTCACCTTCTAGAAAGGTAGATAATTTTGACAAAACGACAGATAAAAAAACTTTAGCTGGAACATCAACCACCAATGAAACTAATACTAAGACAAGCACATTTCTGAAGAAAAATCGTCTGGGAGAAAGTAGACCAGATTTATCACTTGAAAATCATACCACTGAGCTCTATAGTAGACCCAATTCAAGCGAGAAAGAAAATAAAATTCAAACAGTGACTAAACAAACATCAATTAATAATAATATTATTCCAAAATGCAGTCAATCTAGGGGTATGTCTAATTTACAAAAAGACAACAAAGAAACTTTAAAAGATGTATATGATAGGCGGGATGATGGAAAACAAGTATTATGTGATAATGTGCAAGACAATGAGAATAAAGCAAACCAAAACAATAATTCAATAGAAACAGGAGCAAAGTGTAATAAAGTATTTGATGGAAATGTCATAACCAATAGCGACTCAGAAATTATAATCAAATCAGAAAATCTAAATGGAGACAGTTCTACTATTCGAAACAATGATTCAAAGTTTTGGAATGGTGATCCATTGACAAAGAATAACATTAAAGCTGGAGACTCACAAGAGGTTATACCTGAATTAGAGAAATACAAAAAGAGAAAAAACACTGAAGAAGAAATGACTGGTTCAACTAACATAAGTAATTTGGCATCTAACACAGACAATCAACGGAAGAAGAGTGTAGATGAAATAATCAATAAACTAAAATCTTTGCGGGTTGATCAAGAACAAAAAAATTCTAAAATTAGTAATATTTTAATCGATTTAAGCAAGAGAATTAAATCTACCAATGAAAAAGTACAACAGGGGTTTATTGATCTTAATGAAAGTGCAAGGAGATCCTTTAATAAATCTTTACAAAACATTAAACTCACACATGCAATGGAACTTAAAAAAAAAGATGCTGAAATTTCTAGTTTGCGAGAATCATTGAACAGAGCCAATAGCCAATTAAAAATATCAGATGATAACTGTAAGAAAGATAATGAAAAATATGAAGGCATGGAAAAAACTTTGAACTCCTTTCTTGATTTTATGAAGTCATTGAACTTTTTTAATTTGGATATCGGAACCTTGTTGATGGAATACCACGAGTCCAAGCATGAGGATGGATTTGATAAGTTTGTAATGAAGAAGCATCCCGAAGTTAAAGGTCTATTAACCACAAACCATGAAACTGTTATTGGCGCCATAACAAAATTAAAGGATTCAATGAGTGAGCTGTCAAAAAATATAGGATCTAATACTTTACAATTTACAGAGGATAATACTCATATACTTAATAAAATCACTCTTTTTGAAAGGTTATTGACCCAAAAAGATGTCCAAAATAATCAACTAAGAGAATTACTGGATAAGGAAACATCAACGGTTGAAAGTTTAACAAGGGACATGGAGCAACTTAAGGGAGATCAATCTACAGCCCTGGATTTAGAAAATATCCAAAAAAAATATCCATTATTTCAACCTGACACATACGAGTATTTAGGTTTAGAAAGAGTAAACCATTTAACAATGGTCAGGATGCAAAATATAATCAAAGATATTCTTATCTTATTAGACTTACCATTGGATTTGCTACCTAAAAGAATTCCATTTATTTGTATTACTCTTAAGTATGAAAGAAACTTGTATGCCTACTTCGTAAACCGCCTCTATTATCAACTATACAACACAACAATAGATTTGAGGCAGTTCACTCAAGAAGCAAACAGACAATACCATCTAGATCATAATATGGATACCATTAAACATCCTCTGGAAGAGTGCCTTAATAATCTATATAATGATATAGTCACCAAACTCTAGTTACCCTAAGGCTCTTCATTGAAAAATTTTAATATGAGAACATTGAAAAAAAATGCTAAACCAACCGATGCAGTGCGTAGTCATATCGAAGCTATCTTATGTAGAATTAAGATTGTAGTTAAAATAAATTCACCTCACATCTAACATCTGACCAGTATTTGACTGGCTTTAACATATATTGTATAATGGAAAATAGTAATAGTAATAATTTCAATAGCAATAGTAATAGCAACCATTTTCTATCAAATTACAATGATAATCCCAATCCAAACCATGTGTCAAACCTATCAACTGCTTTGCGAAATATTCACATAAAGCATGGTGCTGATCAAGATAGCAATATAAATAGCAAAAGTGAAAATGAAACTTACTCAGGCGGACTTCGACAGCAAGAATATTATCAACATCAACAATTACAACAAGCACAAGAGCGAGCACAAATAGAACAAGAACATATACAGACGAACTACCAACAAACATCCTATACTGGACAGCATAGCAATAACACCAATTTTTATAGTAATTACGACAATAACAATAACAGCAACAGTACCAACAAAAATTCTAATGATATAAACGTCATTGACAACTCTAGACTAATTGAATTCTTTCAGAACCAACCAATGAGTGGTTACACATTGTTTTCACATAGATCTGCACCTAATGGGTTTAAAGTTGCTATTGTATTGAGTGAATTAGGTTTACATTATAATACGTTCTATCTTGACTTCAATAAAGGCGAACACAGGGCACCGGAATTCATTTCAATCACTCCAAATGCAAGGGTTCCTGCTTTAATTGATCATAGTTTAGATAATTTGTCTATTTGGGAATCTGGTGCAATTTTGATCCATTTAGTTAACAAGTATTACAAAGAGACTGGTAAAGCTAAACTTTGGTCCAATGATTTGTCAGAGCAATCACAAATTAATGCATGGTTATTCTTTCAAACCACAGGCCATGCACCAATGATCGGTCAAGCATTACATTTTACATATTTTCATTCAGAAAGAGTTCCAAGCGCATTAGAGAGATATACTGACGAAGTTAGGAGAGTTTACGGTGTTATTGAAATGGCACTCGCTGAAAAGAGAGAAGCACTAGTTATGGAATTAGATACAGAAAACGCCACTTTCTATTCAGCTGGTACCACACCATTGTCTCAAAGTAAATTCTTCGATTACCCTGTTTGGTTAGCATGCGATAAGATTACTATAGCCGATTTATCGTTTGTTCCATGGAATAATGTTGTTGATCGGATCGGTATAAATTTAAAACTAGAATTCCCAGAAGTTTATAAATGGACTAGACATATGATGAGAAGACCTGCAGTAAGTAATGTGTTCCGCAGCGGACAATAGATCATTTCAAACATGAGTGTTCAAATCACCAATTCTATCAAACCATAAATTTAGCATAGCGTCACATGACTGTCACTTCTTTTACATTATTTATCTTTTTTAAAAATTAAATTATACGTAAATTGCATTTTACCTAGAAAAAAACCATACGGATTCCGCCTATCATTTTTCGATCGAATCCATTCTCTAAACTCTAAAAATACAACAATTTTCATGCCTTTTTTCACTAGAAACGATTGCCCCAGAAACATCCACAACTGTGATTTTAACACCCATTTTCTACAGAGATCTAAGACCGCCCAGCCTAGAAATATTATCCCTCCCACGATAATCGGTCGACAAAAGTAATCGGTGCCTTTTTAGGTAAAAAAAAACAAGGAACAATAATGAAAAAATAATTAACACGCAAGTAAAGACACTGTACTCACCAATTTATCTCGAAGAAGTGACGTTACATATTTTAGGGAAAACAAAATTTCACGAGGACATTGAGTTTGAAATTGATGGGGTCAGTGGTCAGACTAGACTACCTGCTATTTTCAAGATTGCGTATGATAGGGGAGAATTGAAGGATAGTTTAATGTGCTAAAAGATCGACATGTACAAAGATTGCTTTGTAATATTTTTAAAAAGCCGTAAGGAAATGTACGCATAACCTCATGTGTTACTCAATTGCGCCGTTGGCATTAAGGAAAGGTATGAATTATGATCTAATTCATTATTTGTTACAGTTTTAGCCATTTTTTTTTTTTTTTTTTTTTTTCACTTTTTTCATTTTTGGTTTGCTTGAAATGATTAAGTAAGCTAAGTCTTCATTCTCCCTTGCAAACATATTGCCACCATTTTTTACGAATAATATTTCTATATAAAGACTTGATAGTTATTTAAAGTTGGAATATAAAAATTCAACTATATTGGGTTTTATTACAGTTATTTTTAAAGACCATTAAATTTTAGTAGGAAGATAATAAAGGATGTCAACTCCAGTTAAATTTGAAAAAAACACAGTAGTTACAGTTTTTGGTGCCTCAGGTGATTTAGCCAAGAAGAAAACATTTCCTGCCTTATTTGGCCTTTTCAGGGAAGGCTATTTAGACCCAAGCACAAAAATCATCGGTTATGCTCGTTCCAAATTGACAATTGAAGAACTGAGAGAAAGAATCAGAGGCCATTTGAAGAAAACAAATGGTAAAGAAGACGATGCAAAAGAAGATCAATTTTTCAAAATGATTACGTATGTCTCTGGTGCCTATGATGCCGATGAAGGTTACTTAAGTTTAAAGAAGACTATAGAGGATTTTGAAAAATCGAAAAATATTTCCGAACCTCATCGTTTATTCTATCTAGCTTTACCACCAAGCGTATTTTTAAGTGTTGCAAAAAATATCAAGAAAATAGTTTATGCTAATAATGGTATTACTAGGGTCATTGTCGAAAAACCTTTTGGTCACGATTTAGAATCTGCTAGAAAGTTACAGAATGATTTGGCTCCGCTTTTTAGAGAAGATGAACTTTTCAGAATTGATCATTATCTAGGTAAAGAATTAGTGAAAAATTTGATTGCTTTAAGATTTGGTAATAAGATCTTAAATGCTTCTTGGAATAGGCAGCATATCCAAAATATCCAAATTTCATTTAAAGAACAGTTTGGTACTGAAGGTCGTGGTGGTTACTTTGATAATATTGGTATTATTAGAGATGTCATGCAAAACCATCTTTTACAAATTTTGACCTTAATCACAATGGAGAGGCCGGTGTCGTTCGATGCTGAATCCATTCGTGACGAGAAGGTTAAAGTTCTAAAATGTATGGCACCAATTGACAACAAGGAGATCCTGATCGGTCAGTATGGTAGATCTGAAGATGGTACAAAGCCTGCCTATTTAGATGATGATACGGTCAAACCAGGCAGTAAGTGCATTACATTTGCAGCTATGACGTTTAATATTAATAACGAACGTTGGGATGGTGTACCAATTATAATGAGGGCTGGGAAGGCATTAAATGATGGTAAGGTTGAAATTAGAATTCAATATAAAGGAGTTCCTTCAGGTGTTTTTAATGACATTCCAAATAATGAGTTAGTTTTGAGGGTACAACCAGATCCTGCAGTGTATATGAAGTTTAATGCGAAAATTCCAGGATTATCCAATGCCACACAAGTTACTGAACTGGACTTAACTTACTCTACTAGATATAAGGATTTCTGGATCCCAGAAGCTTACGAAGTTTTAATTAGAGATGCCTTATTAGGGGATCATTCTAATTTTGTTAGGGACGATGAATTAGACGTAAGTTGGAGTTTGTTTACACCATTACTAGATTATTTAGAAGGGCCGGAAGCACCCACTCCAGCTATTTATCCTTACGGATCCAGAGGTCCTCAGGGTTTAAGGGAATATCTTCAAAAAAACAACTATAGAATGACTAGTAGCAATTATACCTGGCCTGTTACAAAACCAATAGATGATGAACTAAGTAACGAAATCGATGTTTTATAGTGTCCTTGAATAAACTGACAGACAAAAGAGACTGTCCATATGTAATTAGAAAATAGTTAGGATATCTTTAGTGGGTTGAATTATTCACTAATGCGGTGGATACTGGTTTTGTTTTTATGATTTTAATGTTACAAAATATTACATACGAATTGTAAATTGTCCTGGAATCATTCCTTTATATAAAATTTAATATTATTAGTTGCCATTAGAAATCATGTTCTTTGATTTCCTATTATCATTATCACCTTTTATGACAGTTGTCACAGATGTTTGAATTTTAACTGTATTCTTTCTTTCAAATTCAGAATAGTCAATATCTCCTTGCTCAATCTTAGTTGCAACATAATCATGAATCTTATCGTAACTCTCTATTCCACCACTCATTATGTCTTTAAGAAGGTTATTAAGAAAGTGAGGAACCATCGCTATTTCCTCGTTGTAAGTAACTAGATAATCAATAATTTCAATGGCGAGGAAATGGTGCTGACCTTCATGTTGAGCAAAGTTATCCGCATATGCATTTGTTGGCTGTAAATCAGAATCTGTTTTGTGAGGAACATAAAGAATATTTGGTGCAATGACGGTAGATAAGTTATGGATATCCATTTTTGATCCCATCTCATTGTCAATATGGGAGAATGATGAAGTCCAGCACAAAAATGAAAGAAGTACCTCTAACAAGTTTCGATTATAAACCGGTAGCAATGAATATATTAGCGAAATAAATTTATCTTTCTCGATATCAGAATCGATTTTTGCTGCGCTTATCCACAGATCATACAATGATTCGGTCAGTAGAGGATCAGGTAGTTCTCTAATGTACTTTTTCAAGAGAGCCGACAACTGTATAACATTTTCCTTTGATAAATCAGGTGTGGCCTTCGGATTATTATTTACTATATCTGTCAGTTCACGAAGTCTGCGAATATTACCATTTTTCCTAAAAATACCTTCAACAGACATATCCTTCGAACGAAGTGACGATATAAGCTCATCTATGACTATTGGGATTCTTATCTTGGAGGGACCAACACCAAGATCCGAGTCAATACCCCACTTTTCTGAAACTGTTGACAAGCTAGTTCCAAATACCTTATTCGGTTGTTCTTTTTTTGTGTCAATACCCATAACTGTTCTCATCTTATACCAAAATTTATTTGACGATGGTTTGTCTTGAGATAGTAAAGTCTTTGGAATGTTGGGCAGATCAATGCTTCCAAATATTTTACCACCTTCTATTTTCAAAAAAGCTGTGCTAATTGCGCGTAAAACACACATCTCATCTAGTGATAATTCAGAGAAATAGGTACCGCTTCTTTTTGGTATAGCTGTCAAAATCTCTTCATCTGCTTCTTTGATTTTTTTAAAATGTGTAAATGCATTTGGCCTTAGTTCACGGGCTTGTTCTGCTGCAACAATCCTTGATATATCGTCTAAAGTTAACGTTTTTGTGCTGTTGAAAACATTCTCGTGTGGTAAGTCATCATTTGCGATTGTACTACTATTTTCATTTTCAATAATCAAATCTTTTTCATTCATCTCATGTACTTTACTAAAGTCTGATTCAGGAATCTCGAGTACTTTAGACTTACTTGCATCCTGCTCATTCTGGTTAATACGCACACTCTCCCTCCTAGATCTTAATCTTTTAATATCGTTCAATGTTCTAATATATGATTGCTGCATAGTCATCGATTTTCTTCTATCATTTTCAAGTTTGAAAACGTCACTACTATTAATATGCGCTATCATCACTGTTCTTGATCTAACTAGTGCAATTTGTAAAAGATAAATAAGTTGAGAAAGCCTGGTAACAAGTTTAAAACCTATTATTGACTCTACATCATTCACTGAACAATCAAAACAAAGAATTCCACTATTTTTTCTATTGAAAGTGGCATCATCAATATCGTTATATGAGATTTTCTTTTTGCAAGCAGAACAGAAAAAACATTGTAAATGCCATCTTAGATCTTGAAATTGAACACATTCTTCTTGTATATATTTATTGCAACCAGTACATGCATCAGTTGCAGTAACTGGGATATTGATGAACGAGAATGGTTTTTTTGTGTAATTTTCGTTCTTTTCAATTTCCTTCAAAAATTTCAATAAAACAGATATTGAATGTTGCGACCTACCAATTTCCAATGATGCAAATAGACCATATCTTATTAGCAATTTCAAGAAATGTGCCAATCCAGTTATCACAGACATAAATGATGCTAATGAGGAATTACCTGACTGTGCTTCCGCACTCAATTTTCTGAGCAATTGAAGATATATCATAACCTTTGTAGTTAAATTTCTGGGGAATTTTGAGTACTTTGTTTTATATTTGTTGCTTTCACCATCAAACATCGATGGTTCTAAGTTTAATTTATGTTTTCTCGTTTTATCATCAATGAAAGTATTAAATAACGGAAACTGATCCAACGCCCTAAATAGGCATGATATTTTCAGTACAAAAAGAGCAGCAGATTCTAGTCCTTTAATTTGTTCATAACTCGATAGATATTGGAACATATCTGATATACATGACGCAGTTTCTTCCTCGAAATGATACAAGACAGACCAAGTCTTAGTTAAAATAAAATTAAATGCTTTTATTTGTTTCTCCAGTTCCAGTGAAGTGGGGCTGACAGTATCGTCATTAGTTGATGAATCATATTGAACTGTTGGTAGTGATGGAATACCGAGGGCTTCTGATGACAAATTGACATGCCAATATTTATGGATTCCGTAACACTCAGGGTGCCAACAGTGTATTTCTTCACCTTTTGGAAACTCAATGTATTGGTCTGAAATGGGATAATCGCAACCTTGACAGTGTTTTGAAAAGTACTTTAAAAAATGATATTTGCAGTATAACTGGTTGTTGTGCATGAAACATTTTTTGACACCACATGGCGTCTTACAAATGCTACAACAGAAATGCTCCTCATCGTATCTCCCCCCAAAAGCGGTATAATATAGTCCACGCAAGGGCTTATCACATACTTTGCATAATAAATTATGCCTACTGAAATAATGATATTGACAAAGTAATATTGTATCATTTCTATCTTTGTAAGGAAAATATTTTGGTTTCAATGGTACCGAACAATCATAACATAGAAAACACTCCTCGTGATAATACTTACCTAATGCCTTTAAGGTCTTTTTGTTTGATTCATTACCTTGTTTAATTGGCTTTCCACAGTGAGCGCAAACTTTCCGAAACTGACTTTGTCGATTTGACACTAAAACATCATTTGCAGTAGACTGTACAATATTTATATTACCTCCTCTTTTAATTATACTCATAATTAAAGATATTATTCAAATCTTTATCAATATATGCTTTTTATTTTTTGTATTAACACTATATTGGTGCATTCGATAACCGATCGTGTATTTTACTTGAAAATAATTAATAAGACCCTTGCAAATTATCCTTGATATAGTGAATAAATTAAAAACGCGTTGGTACAATGTAGAGTGAACTTAATCGACTCTGATTATATAATTTTCCTCGAATACAATCAATTAACAAAAAACAAATCAATGTAGTTTGGTATAATGCTAGCTGCCAAACAAACACAAACCTCAAGTCCGTAAAAAGAGTTATTGAATTTAGAATACGTTCTCGCTTTATCCAGTAAAGCTATTCTCGATATCTTAGTTATCAATTTCTTGTTGATGCCTGGATATTTGGTGTTCACGTTGTTACTACAAATAAATATAAAAATTGAATAATTTTCCATTTTCGTCAAGTTCTCTTTTTTTTTTTTTTTGCGTAAAGCAAATCAGTGGTCAGATCTGCGGCTGCTTTACTAGGCTTATTTCATGAAACGTAGCAAGCTTTTTTTAGAAAAAAATATCATCAAGTATTGTATTATTCAAATGCATTGCTGCTACACAAAGCTATTTATCTTAAAAGTAGTCACAAAGCAAATCCTGTACCTTCTGATTTGCGATGGTCCTTATAAACTAAGTTGCATAAGAGTTAGGCTGATAAGTTCTTTTAAGGTACAGGCTTTTTCTTTTTATATGCGCTCTGTATTTGTATGTATATTTTTGATCTCAGGAGATAAAAACTCTTTTTCTTCAGTTAAAACCTTTTTAAATAAGGCATATATTTCATATATATTAAAATTGGTTACCATTTAAGCAAAAAAGTAATGATTTAGAAAAGAAATGTGTAACAGTGAATAAGACATTATTAGTAGTAAAAAAAAAGTAGAAACGCAAGTAAATCAAAACACTGAAATCCCAGTTGTTTTGCCCAAAATAAATAATTATAAAACGAAGTTAACTTCTCCATAATGAATGGTGCCGAATGAATATTTACCTTTTTTGTGATAATTGTCGTTGCGGTTCGCCTTTTTGTGAAATTAAACTACTGTTTTGAAAATATTATGATATTGAAGAAAAACTCAACGATGGTATTAATGACAGTAAGAGAGTAAGGGTATATGATGGTAATAAACATTTATCTTTATGAGATCTGTATCATTGTTTATCGTCTTAAAATTGAGAAGTAGTTTAGACTTTTCAGCAAAATGCATTTAGGAAAAGACTGAGCTGAAGGCTCGGGCTCGAGAATATAGGAAAAGTTCGATATGAATAATTATCCTCTTCTTCCTGAGGGTCAACTTGAATATCAGGACAGTTTCAACAAAATCTCTAAAGTATGTTATAAATTTAGTTTAAAAATGGTGTTATTTACTAACACAATGTAGGATATTCTCAATTCCGCACTTAGTTTGCATGAAAAGAAGGAACTTTTAAAAAGTATATATGTTAACAGTGTTCATCTGATAACGACGACGACAACCAGTTCAGGTAGTGTTACTTACAGTAACACTAGCAGACAACATAGAAGAGGTAGAGACACAATACCGAAGAGCACTCGTCTCTTCTTAGAAAAAGTATTCTCCAAGAAACAATGGCTAACGAAAGATGAAAGAGAACTAGTAGCCAAGAAATGTGGGATGAGTCCCATCAAGGTCAGAATATGGGTATGTATATAAGAAGATATTTTATTATTTTTTCCAGGATCCGATAGTGGGGTCATTTGTTTTTGTTTATATCAAAAGTTACAAATTTACTTACCTGTATTTGTACTAGTGCTAGTATTATTTATTTGTTTACTTATTTTCTTTATTTATTCATTATTGACTAAGTCTAAGATTTCATTAGAGACTTTTCTTGTCTTTTGTTTCCTTCTTCTATTTGAGACCCAGTTTTTAATCTGAACCTTTGATAGAAGGGTTTGCTTCTCCAAGGAGGCCGTACTTCTTTTATCGAGATATGGTCTATCTTGATGCTCTTTAAACCAGAGTTCTAAAATCTCAACATTAGTTTTTGAAAATCTGTGTCCTGTATATGATGCACTTGAATGTCTGTTATTGTTCATCATATTTTGTGTTACTATACTAAACGGTTTAGTATTTGCTGTAAGTTCTGGCTTTACTTTTCTTTTAATTGATGAGACGCTTTGTATTAGGGATGTAATCGTTGAAGCTAATTGAAAAGTTATTGTTACTAACGTCTTTTCTTCTGAGTTTATATTCCTCTTTTTCATAATCATTTTTAAGCTTGTTATTATATTTTGTAATTCAAAATATATATCCTTATTATTTACAATATTTGATTCAGGTAGCTGTGAACATAATTTTAATAGCTTGCTATTAATATTCTTAACCTCTCTTTTAAATTCAAAGCTGTCTGAAGAATTTAGCAAATCTTTTATTAGTATCTTATTCATTTTTTAGGTTAGTTATATTATTTATTATGGCTGTATTATCATAGAATATACTCAGTATTTATATATTTGAGAGGAAGTTTCAGATTGAAAAAATAAATCAATTGATATTGATTTTTACATTTAATGTGCGTGCAGCCTGATGCCTTCAATTTCCTACGGAGAAAATAGTCTTATATTGATGTAAAATTTTACATGACAATTTTTTTTGATATATTTAAGAGTAAATAAAACTATCAAGTTTTATTTATGATATTACCAAAGAAGGATAGAACATAATTCTAAGTTATAAACATTGTTTACATTATGTTGAAAACAACACCAACTTTCAAAGTGAAGTTAAATAAAAAGAATCCTAAATCTACAACACAAAAGAGGAAATACAACCAAACATTATTAAAATTAAATACAAAGGCAAAACATTATAAAGCAGTATTCACTGGAATACCTTATGATATAATTAAGGAGATACCTAGTAGACGTGTTTTAAATTTACTAGAGGCAGAAAAATTAAAAAATGTAAATAGTAACTTATATGATATATTTTATTTTATACAACCTGATAACAATCCCAATCTAGATCCATTCTCTGCCTTTACTATTAATGATCTAAACATAAATGCTAAAAAAAGTCCAAAAGAAATTTGTAAAAATTTGAAATTAAATTCATTTATGGCATTTAGGGCTTACTATTCTCAATACGGTGAGGGTTTGGAACAACCTGTTGTTTCTTCATTACTTTCTAAGGCCTGGAAATTAGACAAAAAACAACAAATGTTATGGGACAAGTTAACTGAGCAGTATAAACGAATGAAGGGTTTGTGATTGGGTTTATAAATATATATTTTATTTAAAATTATGCTACGATTGCCCAGAATTTGTCCCAGAGGGTCTTTGGGTCTTGTTCTTCCCATACAACATCCTCAATATCTCTTCTGTCAGTATCTATATCAACATCTTCCAACTTATGTATTAGACGACATCT
>PPOM03000350.1:5661-22181 GCA_003708925.3 Kazachstania martiniae
TGTATTGATAACTTAGTTACCATACTCTTATTATACCTGTAGAGTACGCTGTGAAACAAATACGGTATGGTTTGTGCTGGCTTATTTCCATCTAACACATGTATCAAAGTGATTACTATGTCATTCTTCCCACTTAAAATTATATTCTCCAGTACTTCTTGAGGTTCTAAGATAAACATTTTCTCTAAAAGTTTCTTAGATCTAAATTTAAATTTGTATGAGTTATAGTTTGTGAGATCTTTTGTAACACCATCACCGGATAATCCAGCCAAGTTATGTGCCCATATCCAAATATCTAAACAGCAACCAATAACCTCCCTGAATGACTGCAAGATGACATCTCTTTCACCCTGGATCTTTGCTGAATTTTCTGGCGTATCAGAATAGAAAACATTTGAAACAACAGACTGCAAAAAGTCACCTTTACCTGAAGAGCTTGAGAAATAATTCTCTGTCTCATCCGTTGATAAAAATCTATGAGAAACTTCAAGAAGTTCTTCAAGCCCACCAAGAAGCAACGAAATTGACTCATAGTGACCACCATTAAGCTTTTCTAAGGAGAATAATCTTTGTATACATTGAACTATAGATGCACTCAATGGGAGAATCATTCTAAAGATAGCATGCTCGAAGTATTGAATACTGTCTGATAATAATTTTACGTATGATGTTACCACTAATGTACTTTCCATAGTAGAGACACTTGTAACCATAAAATCCAAGTATTTTAAGTGAGCAGCATTATCATCAAATATATCCAATTTAATACCATTATCATGAGATAGTCTTAAGACCTTGGAGACGATATCTAATAAGGATACGGCAATTAGTTCTGATTCTAAACCACCCTCTGAAATATATTTCGATGACATTTGAAGTAAAAATATGACAATATCCTTAAAACTATCTTCAGTCCCGTCTAATAGACAGTCCAACAAGATTAAAGAACTTCGAATACTCTTTGCGTTTGTATTATTCTCCAGTTTCAAAAATCTTTGTAAAATTACAATGATTAAGTTTTTGTAAGTCGAAATATCTTCATCCTTCCATTTCTCTAAAGAGGAGACAGGTGTTAATTCAGATGCAAAATTTTTTAGTACCAAATTATAATTCGTCTTCAAAACACTAGTAAGAAGTTGGATTCGATAAGTAAACATATCTAAATCATCTAGTTCTGACAAATGATCATTATCTAGAAATTTAAATTCAACAATGTTCGTCGTTAGAAATTGGAATAGTCTATTTGCGGAACCAGAGTTTAAAACCGAGAGTACCCATTTCGAAACTGTCAAATAATATGGGTTTTGATCATCAAATAATTCGTCCAAGATCAATTCTAATGGCTGATTAATTAACGGATTTGAACTTTCTAATCGATTCCACAGTAAATCTAGTACATTTAACCTGACAGAAACGTCTGGTTCTTGAACAAATACTGCAGATATAGAGCCTTCTATGTATTTTGAAGAAATGTTTCTTTGAAGTGTCTTAATTGCCTTAATTGCAACTAGCTGCTGATGTGGCTTTATCATATAATCCCATAGGGCTTTAATAATTAAGTTTAATAGTCTAATGGAGTCGATTAATGACATTCTTGTTGAAAGGAAATTACTATAGATATCCACTATACCTAAAATCTGACCATGGGTATCTCCAGTGAATCCACGTTCAGTAACCTTAAACACTTCATTAGATAGTGTTTTAATAGGCCATTCTGGCGTATTAGAGTTGGTCCCGTTGTGTTCTGGGATCTTATTGAATATGTGAGTAAAAAGATGAGCCGTTTGGTTAATACTTTTACCTTCTTCTAAGTCATGTAATAACATCATATGGATATTGTTAACAATATAAAAGGTCATATCCGCAGTTGCAAAAGGTTGAAGTGCACTGGAGGAGTTTTCCATATTTGGGCTAATGACAACGTCAGAAACATTCTTATAATGATTCAAAACTGTATCTAAAATAGTTTCTGAACTTTGCGCGGTATCTATCTTCAGATCAGATTCACTAAGTGGTAAGAAGGCTCTTTCCGGAATACAGTCTAGTATCTGGGTAAAAATACCATATTGTTCTATCTTTGGAAAAACATTCGAATTTTCTGGTTGTGCAGAAAATGCTAAAAGTGCTAATAATATCAGTGGCAAATGACGTATTATAATCTCCTCGTCACCAGAAATATGGAAATTGGTGAGAACAAATCCCAAAAATTGCAAGTCTTTCTTTTCGATAACCCACTGGAAGATTTTACCCCAGATTATATTCGTCTCGACAGAATCAAAAAAAGAATTTGCAGATTTGATTACCTGTGCATTATTTTTAAATTTCTGGGCAGCTAACAGTAATGGAATAAACATACTCGGTATGACAACCGAACCAATCTCCCACCTATCCATAAATATTAAACATATTTTAAATGCATTTACAATAGTTGATTCTCTGGCTATAAGATCAGTAAGACCATCTAATAACGCGTCCAAACCGTATTTTATAAAATAGCTATTACCACCAGATTCTATAATTGCTTCTCCTTCTTCACCAGTAATAGTACTATCACTAGCATTGTTATTGTGAGTAAGGGAGCTCGTTGGACCTAATAACCAGTTCCAAATTCTTCTATTTAGAGACATATCTTTCGATAATGTTGTTTTACAGCAGCTTATAATTAAAAGTTTCTTATCTTCTTTTGTAACTAATTTGTCTAGAACAGGAGAATTCAAGTGTAATCTCTGTAGCAGCAAATCAAGAACACCACGTTTAATCAAAATATCGCTATCATCATCGAGGGAGTTAACCAAACAACGGATTAACAAGCCTGGTTCTGGCAATACCAAATCTTTAGCAGTTGGAAGTAAAACAGAAATGGCATCATTTTTTAACTCCTTTTTGTCTTTTGGTTCATTTTTGTTTTCATTCTGCTCTTCACGCTTCCTCTTTTCTGCAAGTAAATGAGGAACAGCATTTAACGATGGAAATTTTTTTGTTAACCAAACTAGCTCACCTAATCTACGATCTTTACTTGTAGCCATAATCAAGAAACAGGTCTGCCAAAATAGAGAATCGTCCTGTAAATTTTCCTGCAAATTTTCGATTAGTTTTATTGTGAGCGGTAAAAACTCACTACTTTCATCTTCAATACCAGGGAATAAAGATGATAACAATGGTCTAATAATAATCTTGAGAGTTCCCGAAGGCAATTGTATTAAAAATGAGTCGTATAGTTCAATTAGATGAGATTTGACAGACATCGAAGCATAGGACATTAGTGGCAAAATACCAGGAATCCAAATATTACATTCTGCTGCTAGAGTATCTATACCAATATTTTCAAAAATGAATGTATATACTTCTAAAGTTTTTTGATGGACACCTGCTGGCAAATTAGGTGACAACGATGAGGTTAGTCTTCTACTAACTTGATAGGGATGTGGAACATAGTATCTCACGTTTTGGAATTTGGGAGACCAGCTCTGCAATGCCTTAAGCAAGGCACCTAGACTAGCGATATAATCTGCCCATTCCGTAACTAGATCGAATCGTTCAAGGGCTTTGGTTACACTAGAATTAAATTTTTTCTGTTTGGAGTCATATTGTTTGCCATTTGAATCAATTGTAAATGGCTTCAATGGAAGAGACATTATAGATTAATATACTGTTAACAATAGATCTATTATCTTCTATATTTATTAATGTTTTCTCAAACAGCTTTCCTTTATCTTAAAGAACAATTCTGAGATTCGTTATGTTTGTTTAAAATGTCTATATCAAGTTTTAACAAGCCGAGAAAATATGAATTTTGAAGAAATGTCTCTACTCGTTTATGGATAGTGAGTATATAAAGCAAAAAAAAAAAGTAATAATATATGCATTATTAGACCTAATGATTACATACCTTCTTTTAAATATTTGGTGAATAGTTATGGTATTTGCAGAATATATATATTTATATATGGAAAATGATTGGATCAAGCTGGGTGATCAAAAAAATATGTCAATATACAACTGGTCAAGGTTACATTAGCGAAAACCATTCCATATAAACACATTACCATCCCAGGATGTCGATGCAATAAAACCAGGATGTCCCCATAAACTCCAATCAGCACCAAATACGAATTCTGAATGGTTCGTAAAATTTGAGATTAAGCCCTTTCTAAAATGAGTACTGTTTGTTTTACCGTTTTGCATATTGCCGTCACAACTTAAATCCTTCCATACGGAACATGTCATATCATAAGAAGTAGATAGTAATACATCTGCTTTATGTGGCGACCAACTAATCTTTCTAACAGCCAATTCATGTGCTCCACTAATTTCGTTAACACATATTACCTTCTTTTGGGAAAATGCATGTGATGGGCCTTGTGCGCCCAACATTCTTAAATCCCATATTCTTATGGCATTATCCACACCACCTGTAGCTACGATATTGGGTCTGTACTTATTAAAATCACATGTCAATGCCTCTAAACCAGAATGCGCAAAGAAGTTGTGTTGGTTACTAGCACCATCTGGTTGTCTTAAATCGAATAATGTAGTATATGAGTTACCAGCGCTACACAAGACTAAATTATTATCATGTGGAGAAAATTGTGCCTGATAGATGCAATCTTTATTTTTTGAAAGCGCTGCTCTTGGTTGTTGATTAGGATTTGGTAAATCAACTTTATAAGCATGTTCCATAAGCTTCATTGGCTGCGGTACCAGTGTTAACAAACTGTTAGACCTTATTGGAGACCATACCTTTACAGACCCATCCCACGAACTACTTACAAAAGAATTTTTTGACAACAAATTCCAGCTGCAACTGAATACTTCCCTTTCATGCTCTTGAAATATTGCGATTGGATACTCCTTTAAAGTTGTATCAAATAGCCGTAATGAACCATCCCCTTGTGCAACTAAAACTTGGTTTTCATGTAATTCATTCCATGCTGTATCAAATAAACAATCCTGTGTTAAAAATGAGTTTGATGCACGTATGGTACCATCATTAGCAATGTCTAAGATAAATAATTTACCGTTACCAACAAGGCCAAAATTTGACCCTGATGCCACGGCCAATCTATTGTCAAAGTAGGGAGAATATTGTATTCCATACCCACTAAACCCTTTCATATGATACCCCAGCATTCTTAAATGTTTATTATCTATTTTTCTTAGCAATAAGTGTTCTATTTGTTATAATTCTCTAAATATTGCATAAAGTAAACAATTTCCTTCTGGTTTTTCATATACCAGTAAATGTAATGACTAGAAAAAAGATTAGTTTTATAACCGAAAATTCGAGAATATTTAAAATAATCAGATAATCCTTAATTAAATTAGTTATCTATATGAATTGTATTAACACATAAATTAGTTTTACTCTGTTTAGCAAATGTTAATTTATAATACATATATAATTTCCATATCTTTATTTTCGGTACTGCTCTTTTTTCTTTAACCATTCTATACCGATAAAGAAATTTTAAGGCCGACCTCACTGTATATTTTAAATGATTCCTAAATACGTAGTCAGACATGAACGTAACATAACTTTGATGGAGAATAGTTATAGTTTAAATAATTACTTATAGAATATAAAACAGTGTGTGTAAATATGGTTAATTATAGTAAGTAAGATAAGATGAAAGATGCTATTGTTGCGAACAATGAAGCAGATTTCAAGGAACCTTCGTTTTTTTTATTTTGATCCTTTGTAGATGTCTTCGAACTACTTAAAGTAGTCCTAGAAGAGGATCTTGCCGAAGTCGTAGCACTTGTGCCTGGAACATAAGAAGCATTTCCACTAACAGTGAAAATATTACCACCAGAGCGGACAACAGCAGAAGTTGACCATGGATTATCATAAGAAGCAGCCTTGACCGCACTTGGAATGGCAGATCCTGAAACGACATCAATATTTTCATTGGAATTATCATAATTGGCTTGACCCATTGAGACTTCTAAGTTTTCCAAATCGTATACGACATACGCGTTATTCAAGAAGATATCACCTAGAACAGCATACTCAGAATCCTGTGGTTGAATGACTAAACCACATGTCTTACCATAACTGATGAAGAAGTCAGTGACAGCACCAGATATATGGAAACCACCAAAATCGAAAACCATATCAGCATCTTGGTCAATCGAGTCACAGGGTGCCGAGTAAAGGCCATAAGTTTCGTCATACTCTGCATTAAAATAGCTTGCAATTAATGAAACTATTTCTTTTGGGAAGTAACTAATTGTGGTACCAGAATCTAGTAAGGCTGGTAATTTCATCGTGGCAATAGTAGTGTTAGCAGTTGAAGATGAAACACCTAAACCATATAGAGTAACATCGAATTCGACAGCTTCACTATAACCGTGATCTTTGTATATATTGACTAATGGAACTGTAAACAAGTTACCAGAATACTTAGAATGATCAACAGCACCAAAAAGGACACTACCTTGTTTAGCATCAGCATCATCTAGATACAAGGAATATACCGTTCTCTTAATCGCACCACTTTGTTTTAAAATCATTGGTAAATTGGCGTACTGATAAGGTTGAGGACCCGAGGATTGACTATTAACATAAGTAGATTCTAAACCAGGCAAACCAATACCCATAACACCAACAGTAGAGTTAGTGTAATTAGCAACTGCAAATGAGACTCCACTAACGTTCAAACCGTTAATGTTTAGGACGTCCATACCCCAAGTACCGGATGCATAACTTAAATCACCATAAGAGATTTCAAAAAATGAATCGTTAGATTTATATGTGGAAGACTTACCTGGAGTGAAAGTACCATACGTATTACAGTTCATAGTAGGTTGTGCTACTACTGTATTAGCCGCCTGTCCCGAAGAACCTCCGTTAGTACGAGTAGCAGTAACTACAGGAGCATCGGTACTATGGCCACCGAATGGGTTGATCTCTGATAAAATGGACATAAAATTGAAATCACTAGCCCCACCGGTTAATTCAATTGTTGTAAAGGATAAACCACCAAATCCAAAATCATCGCTATTATCTTCACCAGCAGTAGCTCTTTTAACCATAAATTCCTTATTAGAATTACCACTACAGAATGGGTTATTTGAGTTTGTAACCCATATATCGGAAGAACCAGTATCAACTAACACCGTAACCTTTTGACTTGGGGTACCAATATCCAGTTCTACTGAGTAGAAAGTTTGCTGATTTTTAATATCTATAGATTCATAACCATCTGCTCTTTTATAAAGTAAAGATCCCTGTTCTGAAGTCTCAAAACTTTCACCTGTATGCTTATCAAAAGAAAATTTAACAAATTGTTCATTTCCTGAGTCGACCGATGCAATAGCCCTCGATGAAACTGCACCTATTAAAGCCAGAGAAGACAACTTCATTCTGCGTGTTAGAGTAAAATGTTGATTCAAAACAGATTGCTATATAACAAGATACGAAACAGAAACTTTTAAACAGAAAATACTTATAAATACATTTTGGAAGAAGATTCAAACATCTTTATATATGAGTTTAACATAGTTTAAAATATCTAACAAAGGTTATACATCATTATTACTGTATGTACATATTGACTGATAAAATCTTGGGAAAAAATTTTAGAATAGGAAAACCCACCGATTTACGAAAAAATGAAATGAAAAATACGTAAGGAACTTGGAAAACAAAAAGAAAAACATAGGAGAGTAAAATCAAGAACGGTTAGATTCGGGAGGCGTAGAAATTAAAATACCCGAGACTTTCTTAAATAATTATGTTCTTCGATGATACTTCATAGAAGAATTTTTCATTTATATGATGTTTCTATATTTGTTGATAGTGCAGCTGAAACAACTGGTTTATTAAAGAAATGAATTATATATAAGCCTAATCTAGGAGACCCTTAAATACTATGCATTTGAAATACTCGTGTTAGCTTTGATGATAAGTTTTTGGTGAAATGCTGAATGACCCTTTTATTAATTATCAATGAAGGATAATCGAAAAGGCGCATATGCCTACGCAATGGAAAAAATTACATGTTGGACGATCTTGGGGTTAATTTTCAAAGGTGTATGTAGTCTATAATAAGTATAGCATGTTTTTTGGACTTGACATAAAAGCAACTAATTTACGTTATTAAAAAATCTGTATGTAGTATGTAAAAATGTAATGATCACCTTCAATATTGTGTAACCCGGATCTGGTTGTTACCTTTTTTGACAAATGTGGCGGAAGAAAAAAATCAGGAATTTGAAAAACTGTTTCAATAAATGATCATCCATAGCTTACATTAATAAAAATGGAGCTAAACAAAACGAAAACAAAAAAAAAACAATAGAGGTAAACCACGAAATGTCATCGGTTCCTGACAACAATGGTGATTCCACTAATCAATCAATTCAACAGCAACAACAACAACAACAGCAGCAGCAGCAGCAGCAATTAAATCTACCTCAAAAGCAATTGTTAGAATTGACAGCTAAATTCAAAGCTTTGGTTACCGAAGCAAAAAGAATAGGTGAAAACACGCCTAATGGGAAATTACTTCTTATGAAAGCTTCACAGATCAAGGCTATTTATGATAATTATAGACAGAGACAACAAGCTGCTTTCCAAGCAAAAAATAACCCACAGGGACAACCGCCTGCACAAGTTCAAAGCCAAGCCCAAATACATGCATCTGCCTCAACAAAAAGCTTGAACTCAGTAGCTTCTTCTAATATGAGCACACCAGGCAATTCCTCAGCTGATAACTCAATCAATTCCAACAAATCAAATCAGAACAATCAATTGGCAAATATTATGAGACAAGTATTAACCCCAGAGCAAAACCAACAATACGAAAAATTATTTCAAAACTTCCAAAATAGAGCAGGTATCATTAAGGACAAACACACTTTCTTAAAACAAAATATTGATAGAATTTCACAAGAATATAATAAATTAGCCGATCCAAATGCAAAGAAACAATTAGAAACCAAAAGAAATGAACTGATCACAAACTTAAAGACATTAGGAATAGAATACAGTAACCTACGTCAACAGTTCCAAAATGGTAAAAAGACATTTTATATTGAATGTGCTAAACAGAATCCAGACTTACAGAGATTATTACAGAAGAGTTCACAACAAAGGATGATTCAGCAGCAGCAAATGCAACAGCAACAACAACAGCAACAAGGACAACCACAGCAACAGGGACAACCACAACAGGTAACTACTGTTGGAACACCAACGAACAATGCTTCGTCTCCAAACATTAAGGCTGTACAGCAACAGCGTATGCAACAACAACAAAGGCAATCTCAATCTCAGCAACAAATGCAACAGAGCCCAAAACCTCCTGCATCTCAACAACAACGTCCATCTCAATCTCAACCCATCCAACAGCAGCGTCAATCACAGCCTGTAGTTTCAACTCCCCAACAACAACAAGGCAGTCCCCAAAATTCAAGTTCCCAGCAGCAAAGGTCCAACTCTAATAACAAACCAAGAATTACTAATGTCAATGCGGTTGCTGCAGCTATGACAAACAATAATGTAAACAACAAATCTTCTATATTCAAACAGTCAGATCCAACTGTAACGATATCCGAAAGCATTGCTGCTAAACCTGTTGTACCAGTTTCTTATCGAATCAATAGACCTACAATTTCTGGTGGGTCTGGTATGCACGCTCCTGCTCTAAATACACCAATCATGACTAAATTGCCACCTTATGAAATTGATACTGAAAGAGTAATGTCGAAGAGAAAATTAAGAGAGCTAGTAAAAACCATTGGTGTCGATGAAGGTGATGGGGAAACTGTGATAAATGGTGATGTGGAAGAATTATTATTAGATCTTGCAGATGATTTTGTTACAAATGTCACTTCTTTTGCGTGTAAGGTTGCAAAGCACAGAAAATCGGATAGTTTAGAAACCAAGGATATCCAGTTACACTTGGAAAGAAACTGGAATATTAGAATATCCGGTTATTCCGCCGATGAGATCAGAAGTACAAGAAAGTGGAACCCATCCCAAAGTTATAATCAGAAAATACAGGCTATAAACCAAGATAAACTTGCATCTAACAGCGCTATGAAAACATCTGCTGCTCAAGGTCCTCCAAACAAAACTACAAACAAGTGAACATGGTAAGCAGAATTTATAAACTTTATATTTAACATTTAATTATCTATGTTTTATTATGGATAGATTAAAATTAAAGTTTTTACTTTTTATGAAGAAAATAATTACGTAAAGTATAAAATGTGATCCTTCATACGAATAAATATCTAAGCCTAAGCCCATTTACCAATCAATGCCATTACACCTGCACCAGTAGCCATTATCAAATAAGCAAGAATCATTCTTTTGAAACCACCCTCACCTTTAAATTGGTTTGAATATAAGAACTCATGCGCCATTAATTCAACAATACCAGTGTATAATAAAATACCTGCTGAAATGGCATCAAAGACACCATTCGAGATCAATGCTTTCCTAGATCCAGGAACAAAAGAGTGTCTAACACCAAGACCAATGGCAATGGCGATAGGTGTTGTAACTGTAAAACCCAAGGCCATTATCCATGGGGTAAGCCTTCTATTCTTTGGCCAGTTTGTTTCTGCAATTCTAGTACCCAGCCCCAAACCTTCTAACATTTGATGGAAGACCAAGACGTTAAATAAAGTGATAAATTCTTCACCGGCAACTGCCAATGAAAGGCCAATGAAAACTGAATGGAATATGATACCAAATTCCAGAATGGCGACAGCTAATAATTGATTTAAATATTTCTCTCTTTCTGGATCTTCGGTAGGCGTACCGATCTGAGCTAAATCTTGGTGATCTGCTTCATGAGAATAATGGTTTACTCCTGGCATAGATGGAACTGGTGTTTTCATTTTTTCGTCAATATGGTTATTAGACTCAACCGAATTACAGTTAACTATTAGGGCTTCATCATTATTGCTTTTTAGATCTAAATCCATGTCATCTGCAAAATGGGAGTCCTTACTCACCAAGGAACTTTCGTCGTGGTTGCCGCCATCTTCTATTGCCCTCATAATAAAGAAATGCGTAATAATTTCAATTAAAAATAAAAGGAAAAGAGACATTAGGCATATACCAAATGCCCAAGGATATTCAGCTAAAACACCACCAAGACATTCATTACTTAAAGCATCGGATGCAGGTTCTAATAGATGAATAAAAGCAGTGGCAATAATAACACCAGAACCTGCAAACTTGGCAATAAAGAAACACCAATCTGGTAATTTAATGAATGAGTATCTGGAAGTTAAAATTGGAATAAATGAACCGATACCCGAGGAGATTAAAATAATAAATATAGATAAGATTCGTAGATTACTTCTTCCGTCATAATCATTCGTGTTCTGGCAAACGGGTGGTTGACTATCGTCATCATCTCTTCTAAACAAAATTAAAGAATCCATTGTATATGTATTATTAGGTAGTCTGCTTCTGTATATCTATAAAACTGTTTGACACACTTGACACTATTATTACAAAAAGCAAAAAAAAAGTATACAAGAAATAAAGCAAATTGACAGAATTCTTTAAAACTAAGTAAAATCCATTGCTTATGTATGAAAATAAATAATTAGACTAAAAGAGTTATATTAGGTGTTTATCACCATTGTAGTCTCAATTACAGAGTATATATTCTTTTTGAAAAGGTTACCATTGACATTTGTCAAAAATCTATAAAATCTACCCTTTAGGTTATTCATTTAAATAAGAGACTCGCGGCTATTTCTGTGTGTGCAATAAGCTAAAAACAAAAAAAAAAAAAAAAAAAAAAAAAAAAGAGATAAAACCAGAAGAATGGTTTACCAGAAATAAGAAATTAGTATGCAATCAGGGATAATGTCAAGGCCCATATTTCTTTTATTATGTTATGAAATTTTAATCTCATTACCATTTCTGCATGCTGTATAAAGGTGAATTCTTAGGCTAACCTATATTTTAATATGCTTACAATAGTATGAGATGAATCATAACAATCTTAATTTCTTTTCATTATTATCTAATAAATGTAATTATATTTCTAACAAAAATATCTAGTCCACTTAATCAAAATATTCAGAATTTAGCTAAGGAATTCCTCAATAGACATCTGAGGTTGTAAATGTTAGACGTCATTGATCACACAATGTAAATCCCTTACAGAGTTTCAAACCTTAGGTTTGGAAGATTGCCATACTACCCAAATATTTCTGACCTTTAAGGTACTATAGTGTCTGAAAAAAATTAAAGGAACATTGCTGTGATTCTTCTTCTGCGAGATCTGAGAAAAAATAACATAGGCGGAAGAGAGAAGACCTTGCAGGTAGGTGACTATTTTGCAAATAATGTCTCTGAAATATTAAATTGCTTGAAAATCATAGGTTGTTATATTAACTTTAAAGGTTATATTGTATATAAATCTTTATCCTTATATGATTCTTTTCACGGATCATTTAATTCAATTTTAACGTTTTGGATAAATGTTCTTTCCAGTTCTCCTTTTGAAAAAAATTCTTCATCATATAATTAAATGTCCTATAATTGGGTACTTACTCGAAATACGTTAAATAATTATGTATATATGTCGTATTATGTATTTGTCTCTCTGGCTTGAAGCAATTATAAAAATATATTGCTCTTGGGTACTGATTCTCTTTTTGGGCTACCACTTCCTGTTGGTAATCCATCCTTTCTCGGTCTTCCTCTCTTTCTTGGTGATCGCTTAATAACAACGTTATCATATTTCTTACCACCAATACATATCATCCTACACCTATGAACAATCAATGCATCTTCCCTATTGAACATTTTACCACAGGGACAACCATAAGTCTTTTCGAAATGTGACTTCTTATGTCTTACAAGGTCATGATTTCTCACAAATCCTTTCTTACATCCATCAAAATCACAAACGTATGGCCTGTCTTCTAAATGTGTTTGAATATGTGACCTAATATTATATCTCCTTTTGAATAGTTTATTACAACCCGGATATAGGCATTCAAATGTCTTATCCGGTAATTCCTTAACATATCTGTCGATAGAACCTCTTGGCAATGTAGTTAGTTTTCTTGTAATTTTTAGCGGGCTGTTGACGATTTTTGCGTCTATTTCTTGACTGTGTAGACCAAATTGAGGTGAATGACCTTCAAAGTGACCTTGTGATTTTAATATCGGTGATGGAGTTTGAGCAACTCTGAAAACACTTTCTGGTTCATTGGAACTTTCTCTACTGCCTTCATCCAATGATTGTGGCTTTGGTGAAAATGAATGAGAGTCATTGCTGTTATGAAGTATTTTCGTTGGTGGACCTAATTGTAATGTGCCTGATATGTTGTTGAATATATTTTCATTAGTGAATATTGGTTTATTTGGTTTACTTACTCTTATCGGAGTTTGTTCATAAACACTGGAAGTATTTCTTCTCAAATTTGTTGGTGATTTCAACTCTGAATTTCTTCTAGAGTTTTGAAAATCTGAGTTCAATCTCAAACCTAACCCAAGGACAGGTGAGATATCTACTCTACCAGCCTCAACTGGAGATTGTGTAAGAGATGGCGTAGTGATCGAAAGTTTCCTACTTTCTTGTCTTATGGGCGATACATTAGAAGATGATGACGATGTGGTCATACCATCTGAGGAAGTTCCATGTGTCCTAGGTGTCAGAGTGGTAGCGAAGTTGATTTTAAATTTCTGTTCCTTGGCCATATTTTCTTTGTTACTACTCATATTTAGCCTTGTTTTATTCAACCTTCTTCTCGGAGAACCATTGACGGTAGTACCATATCTAGGCGAAGTCATACTTGTCGTCGAAGGCCTTTTATTACTGAAAATATTTTCTTTGAACAATTTGGAAGGAGTGCTATTTAATTTTGACGAGGAAGTAATATCACCCAACGTAAAACGTAAATCTGTATCATTCTGTTGTTGCAATTTTCTTTTCAGCCTCTCTTGCTGAATCTGTGTTTGTTTGAGCTGGGCTTCGAGGTTCATGTTCACCTCCTGCTGTTTTCGTAAAGCCTCATCTAATTCTTGTTGCTTTCTATATAGTTTTTCTTTGATATTACGCTCATTGCCAATATTTTCAAAATAACCATCATATTCAGCAGTTGAGGTAATCATACCATTATCATCATTGTTATTACTAACAGCTGTATTGCTATTGTTTGCCAATCCAAGCTCATCCCAGTTAATATTTAAATCAACTTGACTTTTGTTTAGAAGATCTAGATCAATTGCATCAATTGGATTTTGGCTCTGCTGTTCTTTATTCTGTATTGGGATTTCGAAATCGTTAATGTCATTGACAACAAAATCATTCAAGTCATCAAAATTTATACTCAAGTTTACTAGTTTTTCATCTGTATTGTGGTTATTGTGAGGAACATTGTTATCATTATCATCCTCATACATATTTTCGAAGAATTGAATATTATTATTTCCATTATGATTGCTATTATTATTAACAGCACTACTCAATGGGTTGTTTATAAAAAGATCTGACGGATCTATCACCCAGGAGGAATGATTTGTTGCTGTAGAATTCATATGTGTTCGTGAAGTAGTTGGTGTTTGTAGTACCAAGTTTAATATGCTCTATTTTCCCTGGTTATTTCGTTCCTACTTTGTGAATCTAATTTATCTGTAAATATTGTTGCAGGAATATTGGGAATATCTTTAATTACTCTGCACAACCGAACTATGGCTATCTAAATATATTTCAAGTGGGGTGCTTAGCAAAGGGAATGGTATTAGAATGTATATATATATACTTATGTCTTTCGGTTAAAGATCATATAGTTTCAAGTGCGTTTTACTCCTTCAGGTTAAAACGGAGGGATTGATTATTTACATGGCATTTAAGCTAACGTTGGTGTTGATTAATTGCAGATCAGGACTATTTCAGAAATTTCTTTTAAAACTTATTGAAAATTTATTGTTTATATATTTCCGTTTTGGGTAAATTAAAAATTTAATTCACGTGACAAAATATTTTTCCTTTAAGGAAATTATTTACCCCACCAAATGGTGAAATTGCCTCACTGAAAATATATATGTTATAATAAAGTAAATTTAGTATTTAAGCATGAATATAATGACATTTCACCTAAAAATATGACGAATTACATACTTTTACTTTTATACAATAGATTTGCAATGTATACATTGCAAAGATACATTATAGAATCTTGATTGTATTGTAGTCATTAATCTATTATCTCTCTGATTTTTCAGAATATGTCGATTAGTTAACTTGTTTCCTAGGTGAAAAACAATAATACAAACGCCGTTCCTGTAGAGAATGCAAAAAAACTAGTTAAACCCAAAAAAAACAAACAAAAAAACAACAAAAAGTTCGATGGGACCTTAGATAGTACAATAATTATACATATGAGGGTTCTTGTCGCACATTAACATAGAACAAGTAAATTATATTAATTCATCACTCATTTGGCATATAAAATCTAAAGAAATGAAAAATTTGGATATCACTGTTCCTTTGGATGCTCCAGAATTACTAGTACCATATCTATCAACTTTGGAAGAACCAAATGAGACTGTTAAAATCGAAAAGATAAAAGGCGCTCTAACCAACGTTATTTATAAACTCGCTATTGGAAATATATATTACCTAATAAGAATATTTGGTACAAATTCAGATTCATTGGTTGATCGCGGTAAAGAACTAGAGACGATTAATCGTATACCAACCAAGGTGGGTTACGTAAGAATATTGCTTTCTTTTAAAAATGGAAGAGTAGAATCGTATCTGGAAGGGTTTAGATCCATACATAGTAGTGAAATGAAAGATCCACGTATAAGTGATAATGTTGCTATAAAATTAAAGCAACTTCATTCAACGGTCGAATTAACTGAGCTAGAGCTATTAGACCATCAAGGTATGTGCTGGGATAAATTACAACAATGGATAGAGATAATAGAAAGCACAGATAATGGTTCATGGATTGATAGAAAGCACAATAATAATGTTACAAATGTGTTATTATCACCAAACTGGCAAACATTTAAATCAGCAGTATTTAAATACAGAGACTGGCTGCAAGAAATGGAGCCTCAAAGCTTCCTAAATTTGAAATTTTGTCATAATGATCTTCAACATGGGAATATAATGGTAGAAGAATCGACAGTATTAAAAGAAGATATTAACCTTTTATTGATAGATTATGAATACGCTGGTGTTAACATCCCCGCTTTTGATTTATCAAATTATCTAACTGAATCGATGCATAATTATGATACTGCTCAGTCTGAGTCTTACAAGTGTATTGGGAGCAAATACCCATCAAAAGAACATATACTCCAGTTCCTGCACACGTATCTAGAATTTGGTACAAACTCGGAGATTGAACTTAAACACATTTATGATCTATACAGATCGGTAATTAGGTGGAGGGCTGCATCACAACTATTTTGGGCTGTTTGGGCTATTATCCAAAGTGGTACTTTACTCTCTTACCATAGTGATTTTACATTTGACAGTAATTATGGTGACGGTGAAGAAGAAGATGATGACACCAAA
>PPOM03000350.1:30169-52489 GCA_003708925.3 Kazachstania martiniae
AGGAAAACGTGAAGGATCATGTAATACAACCAAAGACTAAAGTAGGCACTGCCGTATCTAAAGATCAAGAACTAAAGAAATTTATTTCGCAAGCCAAAAAGCTTCAAATTAAATGCCTTCCTGAATCTGTATTCCTCAACCCAACCACTTATAGGAAACAGAAGGACAAAGAGATCGTCGTAATTTTGAAAGAAAAGTATGAACAGCTACTGAGATCTAAAAATCCAAACCTAAGAGTAATTTCAGATAGTGTTTTGAAGAATGAATTACGGAAACGTGGCATCAAACCTGTTATATCATATAGAACAGTAGGCGAACAGGGACCTGACACACCTTCTAAGTTATTATCACGTTCCAGTACATCTACCAGGAATAGCTCAACTCTTGGTACGCCTAAGAGATCTGCTTATTTATCTGGATTCAATTATGAACAATATCCTCCATTACCTCACTTGCTGAAACCAATCAATCCATCTAGTACAAGTAATTCACTTTTATCAACACCAAGGAAACCCACACGAAATATGCCTGAATTATTGACAAAATCACCTCAGAGTGGATTGCTATCAGAAATGCGAAGTGACAGTATTATATTATCAACACCAAGACAGGATCATGTTAAAATCAAACGCAATAATTTGACAAACAAAGAGAAGGATTCAGAAAATGTCTTGTCCTTTACCGAATCTAGTAAGAAAAACCACGTTACTAAAACTGAAAATCTTCACAATGTTTTAATACCCCATTACGATACCGTTGAAAGCGAACTTTCTATTGCGACCTCATCTCAGCTCGAGGATAACGAAATGACCCCAATATTGACACATACTGTAATAGGTGAATATTTACACAAACATTTTTCACGTTTTGGTTCCCTGGATTCTCACCATGAGAGGTACTTTTGGATTCACCCTTACTCAATGATGCTGTACTGGTCTGAGATTGATCCTAAATCAAACAACACTCATCCCGGTAAAACCAAGGGTATCCCTATAGTTGGCGTTACTAGTATTCTTGATGACAGCTCAGTGTCAGCAGGACTATATTTTAAAAGTATTCTTGTTTCATCAAGCGACAAAGTGGTTAAATTCACATGTGACAATAGATTGAGTCATAACATATGGTACAATGCCCTAAAGTACTTAATTGAAAGACGTACTGATGGTATTAAATTCGAAAATGTTGAAGATCCACATGATATCCTCTATACTGGTAATTTGTTCCCAATTGATAAACAAAACTTCAGAAACAATTACTTGTTAGATGAGAGATCCAGATCGATCACGAGAGGTCTTCGAAAGAGTGCTTCAATTGGCACATTGCGCAAATAGGATCTAACATATTACATACATTCTATAATAGTTCAGTAACTTTTGATTAAATTAAATAAATAGTATAAAAGATCTACCTTGAATTTAGTGGTGTAGGTCTATCATGGTTTGAGAAGAATCTTTCTAAAGATTGATCAAATAAATAAGTAATAAATTTCAATGTATTCCAGCAAATCACCAAGATATCCTTTGTAGTTCTTTGACATTGGCATGCAGATTCTTTGATTTCTTACGGCCTGCTACTTGCTTGATAGTATCAATATTTTCGGAGTCTGCTGTAGGTAGTAACTTACCAGCACTCAAGTAAATTTGAATATCTTTATTGTCACCATGTTTGAAACAACAACGTTTACCGTATGGACAATAACCCAATTTAACCCAGTTGATACATGGTTTTGTCCTATAATTATTAGAATGATGCTTCAGTTTTAATTCCTGCAAACCATGGGCAAACTGACATTTATTACCATATTTACATTGACCTTTTGTTGTGAATGATTCACATAGCTCAGTTTTATAAAGTTGTTTGTTGACTTCAGGCTGTTCATTTTGTAAATCTTGTTTATTAGGAATCTGAACGTGCTGGAATTGAGGATCCTTCAATTCATGTTGCTCATGGTTTAAGTTCTGATTGACCTTGGTATTCTTTAAATTAGAGTCAATGCAATGTTGGATGCCTGAAATATTAGTATCCCTAAAATTGTTGATTAAATGTTGCTGTATTTGTTGCTGCTGCTGCTGCTGCTGCTGTAGTAGTAGTTGCTGCTGTTGCTGCTGCTGTTGTTGTTGGTATTGCGAATGCTGTTGGAGCGGTTGATATCGGTTTTGTGTAGTATAGCCATAGTTGGTTTCATTAATAGTTAGTCTCTGTAAATTTTCAGTGGTTAAAGGCAATAAATGCGAGGATGGGGTGAACGTTGAATTTATTTCAACCTCTAAGCTATTTGCCTTCTTGTTTGTCTTCAGTGGTTCATTACTTAAGAATGGATTAATTCTCGATGAATTATAATTGGTGTTAGTCTTAATATCATTACCATTGTAATAAGCATATGTCTGTTTTGGAGAAGGAATGCTGGACGATTCACTTGCACTATAGAATATGTTGTCATTCAAATATGATTGTTCATTAGATAAAGGCTTATCATCTGGATCAGTTAATAAAGTCTTGATGTAATATTGCTCAATTTCTTTTATTTTAACAGCATAATCGTGTTCAGTATTATCGAATATAGATGATCCACCAGTTGTTACGCTATTTGGTTTATAATAACTTGGATATATCATTGCGTTTTCCAATTTTTTATTTATTTTATTAGCTTTACTATGCTACTATAATGTATTATTTGTTCTATTCCTTTATTTTACGATAGCAGTAAACACCACTTTTTCCTTGGTTATATATATCTGTATATCTCAAAACAATACTACCTTAACTTCAGGGTATTATATTTGATAAACTCGGGTGTATTTCTTGAAAATGTACCTGTTTTTTAAAGGCTTCGCTTCTATTATTCAAATTGGCACCTTTTAGTGACTTTTCCTGATGTATGAAACAAAATCTTTCAAAGGAGGTGATGAAATATAACAATCCAAACACGACAGAAATTGACTAATTACTCGGAAATTATTTTAACCGTAGTTGATTAACGAAAATCTATTGCTATCGGCGAATAATTTTAATTGATTCAACAAACTGTACTTTTCCACTTATTCTAAAAAAAAATCGATGTCCTTTCTTTAAGCTTACTTTTTTTTAGTGTTTGCTTTTTGGGTGCCGTTTTTTAAAAGTGAACTTTGACTATCTTTCAGAAGAGGCCACAGTGTTTACGGAATATTATAATATTATAGATTCTTGACTTTTGGGTGTGTTAAACGTAAGGGTGATAATGTAAATGTACTTATCTCTCAGGACGTCAATAAGCCTCTTTATGAATACCTTATTGTGGGGAAGTACGTAATTTATGGAATGAACTTTGCTTGTATGTGGTTTTATTGATGTTCGTACTCTTGTATACTTGCTATGGTACTAAATTATAAGAAACAAAATTGGAATTAATTTGACGATTAACAAAGTTTTCTTTATGTAAATGTTAAGGTTAGTTTATAATTTAAGAATAGCCGGAATAGCAGCTTCATATATATGTATACATTATATTCTGTTTACTCTCCGCGGCTGTTTTAGTAAACCGCCGCCCAACCCTAGGGTTAGAGTTTATATTTTCGTTAAGAGTTTTTTTTGAAAATTTTTTTTGGTACTATAGAAGAACTTTGGTAAGTTGCCCACTAACATCTCAGATCGAAGGAGATAATCTAGAACAATTAGCAGTTATCACGGAACATTAACGTTATAATGGACTACAAAGAAGAACAACAGCAAGAAATCGAAGTCTTAGAGTCTATTTATCCAGATGAATTAGAAATAATTAACGATAAATATCCAGATATAAACTTTGAGTTGACATTAAAATTAGAGTTAGACTCTGATCCATTAGGTGCGTCATTAACTAAAACTCATTATATGCTAGTGAATTTCAAATTGCCAGAAAATTATCCAGATGAAGCACCAATTATTTCAATCACACCAGAAGAAGTTTCAAATAAAGATGAAGAAGAAGATGATGATGAAGAGGAGGAACAAGAATTTGATGATCATGGGAATAAGGTACTGAGTAAGTTGGAAAATCTACCAGACACTATCTCATTTAAAGATTACATGACTGAACTACACGTTTCCATCGAAGAACAGATAGAAAATGATATGCTAATAGGGATGCAAATGTGTTTTGCATTAATCTCTTCAATTAAAGATAATTGTGAACAATGGTTCAATGATAGGTTATCCGAATTAGAAAAGAAACATCAAAAGGAAATTGAAACTCGTGAAAAAGAAGAACAAGCAAAGTTTAATGGTACCAAAGTTACGAGGGAATCTTATTTAGAATGGAGACAAAAATTTAGAGCCGAAATGAGATTAGATCAGAGAGATGAAGAGAGAAGATTACTAGCACATCATGGAAAATTAACAGGTAAACAAATGTTCGAGCAAGGTGTTGATGGTACTACTGATGATGTTGATATTGACGGAGAAACGGTCGACGAAGTTACTGATAGGCTAGATAAAAGCACTATCTAATACATAAAAAGCCAGATAGAATAGAATTGCATCTAAATATAATACTTTTTGTATATATTAACCAACCCCTCTCATTCTTACTTTAATGAAACAAAAAATTAAACGCATCATTATATTTTCACTTGTTCGTTTTCTTCCCCAATGGATTTATACATCTATATTTATTGAATATACACATATATGCTGCAATAATAAAAATATTGATAAGGTACTATTTTAATGTTGTATCCGGTACTTTATATTTGAAAATTGATATTATGTAATATTTGAACTAAATTAATGACTTGGAGTTTGCTAATAAATCGGCAAAGACGTCCTTCTTTTGATTGGCTTTGGTTGTGTTTGCAGTAGTAGATGGTGCACTGTCACCAAAATTCAACAAGTCGTCTAAAGTTGCTGTGTTATTAGTCGAAGTGGGTGCTGTAACAGATGGAGAAACTGGAGTTGATTTGGAGGTTTGTTGAGTAGTCGATGCAATTGGTGATGCATCACTTTGGAAATCACCGAAATCATCATCGTCATCATCGTTATTCAATGCAGGTGTTACAGGTGCACTTGTGGTACTAGTAGTAACTGGAGTATCAAAATCAAGGTCTAGCAAATCTGGGATTTCCTCCTTTGCTTGCTGTTGTTGTCTTTGCTGTTTCAATGAGTTCTTTCTATTTAGTTCTGTCTTTTTAATTCTGTCTCTCAAAATTTCTCTTCTCTGTCTCCTCTGCTCTTCTAGCGTAGTACGTCTACGCTCAGTATTATTATTAACGTCATTGGCATTGTAGTTAACGTTATCTTCACTAAAATCATCATCGTCATCGTCGTCGAAGTCATTAAAATCAGCATCTGTAATATGATCACCTGAAAACGAGGTCGAACCTGCCACAGGTCTTGGTCCACCAATATAATTAGTATCGTACATGGTGGATTCACTTTGTTGTCGAATCTTCAAGGCATTCTTTTTGTTCTTTAATCTGGTCTTCTTTAAGTACTGAGGATCGTCCAGATATTGTAAAATTTCTTCACCTTTCTTTCTGATACCACGTTCATGGACTTCCATCTTACCATCGTTTGAAAATTTAATTTTATAATGAATGACTTCCTTACTTAAGATATGTTTATGAGTGGCCAAACAACTTCTAATTTGATTTAATTCATCCCCATCATCAACATTTAACAATAAGAATTCAATTACGACTAGACATTTCAGAACAACTCTCCATTCGGCACCATAATTAACATAATCCTTTCTTGCCTTTTCATAAAAATTCTTTGGTCTCTGAGCAATATGATCGACTAATCTCTTTAAAATATATTCTGTCATCAGATACAATGGAACTTGGTATCTGTTACGTATAACTTTAGCCAAATGCTTAGGTGTTGGACCCCAAGCATCTGTATTTGTAGCTCTACGAATATCAACTTGATAAGGTTCATATTGGACAATAACATTTTGAGCGAATCTGGCTGCGTTACGTATATCATGGATACCCAAATTCTGGATCTTCTTTGATAATGAATCCATGTTTGATAAATTTGTTTGTGCTGTATTGGATGGATTGGCTATAGTTAAAGGATGAATCAAAGTTGTTGTGGAAGAAAATTTTTCTTAAATTTCAACTTTTACTTTTTGACAAGTCGACCCTTTCATTTCTAAAATTTCCTAGACAGGGATCTTTTCTCGTTTTATGTGACAACGACTTAATCTCAATTCAAGAAAAAAAAAAGGTTCATCTACTAATACGTTGATAACTTAAATTAGAGTATATATATGAGAAAAACAATCTAAAATAACTTGAATTGCTTTCTTAGTACATAAGGACTATTATAATTATAATTCACCGGACTTGGCAACGACAATTCTAGCTCTAGTAGCACCGGAAGAGGAACCCATGGATTCAACCTTCTTGACAACATCGTAACCGTCGACAACTTCACCGAAAACAACGTGCTTACCATCTAACCATGGACAAGGAACAGTAGTGATGAAGAATTGAGAACCGTTAGTGTTTGGACCAGCGTTAGCCATAGATAATAAACCTGGCTTTTCATGCTTCTTGGCGAAGTTTTCATCTGGGAATTTGCCACCGTAGATAGACTTACCACCAGTACCGTTACCAGCAGTGAAATCACCACCTTGTAACATAAATTCTGGAATAACTCTATGGAATGGAGAGCCGGCGTAACCGAAACCCTTTTCACCGGTACATAAAGCTCTGAAGTTTTCAGCAGTCTTTGGGACAACATCGTTGTATAACTTGAAAGTTATACGACCAACAGATTGGCCATCAGCTTCAACATCAAAGAAAACCTTGGACATGATTTATAGATATATATTTGTTTGGTTTAATTGTAATTTAAAAACAAAAAAAGTCAAAGTAAAAAATAACAATTAAGATAATTACATATACAGAAACACAATTGAACTTTAAAATATAAAATTTACATTAATCATTAGTTTATATATATAGGATATAATAAAAATTTTCATTATTCAATTTAGAATTCAGAAATTAATCTAATTTTCAAAATAGAACACAAATCGGGATATACTAAGAAACATTCGAACGGATAAAAATTTCAGCGATGGAAAAACCCACTTAATAATAGACCAAATATTATTAGAAAGCAGTGTTCAATAGCATTATGAATTGCTAACATTAGGAAGGGGCGAGGTAAAAGTATAAACTACTGCATACGTAATATAGACTTAAAGATACAAATATATACACACATACATGCATATACATAGAAAATTATATACATATCTCCATATAGATAATTATTATACGAGAGAATTGTACCAAATACTACCTTATTAAGATACTATTTCAAATTATATTAAACAGATTACCTACAAGTTTACCCATTATAGATCAATTAATGGCAAATAGAGTATAGAGAACATTCATTATAAGTAATGTTAATTACCATATGATACCGATCAAATTATTATTTGCCTTTAATAGAACCGTAAAGAATTAGGTAGAATAAAGCGAATCCGTAAAGTAAAAAAAGGGTCATGAAGGGGGGGTTTAGTTTTAGAGGAATCCCAAAGGGACTATTAAGATATTTTTAAAGTTTGAAATGCTACTTTTGGTCTTTACTGTCTGTTGAGTTTGTATGGAATGGATGAGAGAGTAAGAGAATAAAAGAGTAGGAAAGAAAGAGCTGGCCAAATGAATTATTAGGGTTCGATAATTGTAAAATTTAGGGTTTTGTATTTAAATATATATCATTATTCACGTGGATTGGAAAATTTTTATCTCATCGCATCATTGGTAAATGTAAGAGAAATTGTTATATTTAGTAATTGATATCTGTAGATTCAGCTATGTTTAATAAAGTAAACAAACAATTATAGGTAAATCTTCAAACAAGCATAGTGAGGATGAAAAGTGCAAGAAAGATTGGTGGTAATTACCCAACTCCATTAAATACTCCTATTGTTATTCACAAAACTAAACAACCAAAACATGTCACTAAGGATGAAATTTTAAAGTTTTTAGATCAATTCATCGCTGAGAAGGAAACTCTTATAGATAATAATGTTGCACAAACTACTTTGAACGGTGAATCAACATCTTCAGTAATGATTAACATGGATACTAACCTAACTAGTGCATTATCGCAATTGAAAAGAATTCAGAGGGATTTCAAAGGTTTACCTCCAACTTCGATGATTGCACCCCCTGTCCCTTCTAGTGCTAGTCCAAACAACTCTGTTCCACAACAAGAAGAGACAAAGGATGAAGCAAATAACATCATTACAAAGAGTGCTACAGGTGGTACCAAGAAAAAATTCTCAGATGATGATTAACTCATTTGATCGAGTAAAATAATGCATATAAAACATACACACAATCTTCAATGTACAATAACTAATTAACACTGTATACAACATATATATATATAGCCTTTATCATATATCACTGACTCATCATTATAATGGTATCTTCTTTTTTATTGACGCATAGAAATCTGGAATTTTTCATTTTTTTTGCATCTGGAAATTTTCACGTTATTATACGTCCGATCGTTGTCTGAATGAATAAATGATTCACAGTTATTAGTGATTATATAAATTACTCATTCATCTTCCGTTTACTGATTATTTCTTTTCGTTACGATTTCATTAAGATTTCAATAAAACACACATACAAACAAATAATTAGAAAAATGGTTCAAAAAAGAGTTGCTGGTGTTTTAGGTGCTACTGGTTCAGTAGGTCAACGTTTCATTTTACTGTTAGCTGAACATCCTGAATTCGAATTGAAGGTTCTTGGTGCTTCTCCAAGATCTGCCGGTAAGAAGTACGTCGATGCCACTAACTGGAAACAAACAGATCTTCTACCAAAGATGGCAGAAGATATCATCGTTACTGAATGTAAAGCTGAATTCTTCAAAGGTTGTGATATTGTTTTCTCTGGTTTAGACGCCGATTATGCAGGTCCAATTGAAAAGGAGTTCGTTGAAGCTGGTCTTGCCGTTGTTTCAAATGCTAAGAACAACAGAAGAGAAGAGGATGTTCCATTAATTGTTCCAATCGTCAATCCAGAGCATTTAGATGTTGTCAAACATAAGTTAGATACTGCTAAGGCTGCTGGAAAGGAAAAACCAGGTTTCATTGTTTGTATCTCAAACTGTTCAACCGCTGGTTTAGTTGCCCCATTAAAACCTTTGGTCGAGAAATTTGGTCCAATTGATTGTTTAACCACCACTACACTTCAAGCAATTTCTGGTGCTGGGTTTTCTCCAGGTGTACCAGGTATTGATATTTTAGATAATATTATCCCTTACATTGGTGGTGAAGAAGATAAAATGGAATGGGAAACAAAGAAAATTCTAGGTAAGGTCGCAGCTGATGGTTCTCACGTTGAATTACTGACTCCAGAAGAAATTAAAGTTTCTGCTCAATGTAACAGAGTAGCTGTCTCCGATGGTCACACTGAATGTATTTCTTTAAGTTTCAAGAACAGACCAGCTCCATCAGTTGAACAGGTTAAACAATGTTTAAGAGATTATGTTTGTGACGCCTACAAATTAAACTGTCCATCTGCACCAAAACAAACTATCCATGTCTTAGAACAAAATGACAGACCACAACCAAGATTAGACAGAAACAGAGATGCCGGTTATGGTGTTTCTGTTGGTAGAATCAGAGAAGATCCAGTTTTAGATTTTAAGATGGTTGTCTTATCCCACAACACCATCATTGGTGCCGCTGGTGCCGGTATTCTAATTGCTGAAATTTTAGCTGCCCAAAATATGATCTAAGCTTACTTTTTTTAGATTGAGAAAATGACAGAAACAGTAATCAGCATGAATTGATTTCATTGAAATGACTTTTTACATAATTTAAACAGAATAATACCACTTCTCTTCATTGTAAAACTCCACTTTTCCCCATGATAAAATTTTAACGATAATACAACTATAAATCCTTAATAAACTATTTAACTTATATAAATAATTAATGCTTGAATAAAAAGAATATTCCATTAATTAGTTACTCACCGTGATTAATAGTAGTTGTTTGCTGTTCAGCTTTCTCTAGTGCTTTTCTTTAAATGCCGGGTCACCAATTAGCCATTAATTTTCAGCAAAATAATGATAAATCTCATTTTCAGTTATTCTTGAACTCAAAATTCAAATAATGTATGACTAGAAGAAACGTTGTTCAGGAATAAAAGACGTGAGAATTGTTGAATTTTGGATCCTGATAAATAGGTAGTACCACAAATTCAATGAGTACCTCATTTGGATCAATCAATCCAACTTCCAATTTTAAATTCAATAAGAATGGCGAGAAGAAAAATCCCTTCTCTAGTAATACAAGGAAGCCAACGTCACCAACCAGAAAGTCAATTACAAAAGACCAACAACAGAAACCCTCAAATGGATTGATTTTAAATAAAAGCAATAATAATGTCCCTAAAAAAATACATAAGAAGCTTTTAATGTCTCATAAGCACAATGCTACTGACAAATTATCACCTTTAGTAAGTTCACCTGAACAGTTCGGATTTTCCAAGTTTAACCACAATCCCAGAGAAATGCCAAGATTTTTGGTAACCCAACAGCCACAATTAAAGCAGAGAAAATTTGAGCAAGATCATTGGGATCGATTAAATCAAATTAAAATGGCAAAATTAGAAGACTCAATTGATGATTTAACTGAGCTCTATGAAACACTGAAGAAGATGCGTGATACGGAACGTAAAATAATGGAAAAAAAAGGTTTGGTGGATATTGCTGATTCTGCCAAAGATCTGAATGATGCAATTATATTTCAAGGTACTTGTCAGGAAATGTGTCCAATATTCGAAAGAGCAAGAAGAAATGTCGAATACACAGTTTTTTCATATGAGAAGGACAGTCCAGATAAAAAAAAAGCTTCCAAATTTAAGGCGCTAAAGGTGTTTGCAAGACCTGCAGCTGCAGCTGCACCTCCATTACCATCAGATGTCAGACCTCCTCATATCCTAGTAAAGACACTTGATTACATTGTTGATAATTTACTAACCACTCTTCCAAAAAGTGAAGGTTTCCTTTGGGATAGAATGAGATCTATACGACAGGATTTTACTTACCAAAACTATGCAGGGCCTGAAGCCATTGATTGTAATGAGAGAATAGTCAGAATTCATCTCTTGATTTTGCATGTCATGGTTAAAAGTAATGCAGAGTTTTCATTACAGCAAGAATTAGAACAATTGCATAAATCCTTGATTACATTAGCTGAGATATATGATGATGTAAGAAACAATGGAGGTGGAGCACCAAATGAAGCAGAATTTAGGGCATATGCATTGCTTAGTAAGATACGAGATCCTCCATATGATATTAATATTCAGGATTTACCCCCTGTCATTCGCCAGAACAAATTAGTACAACTTGCACTCTGTTTCAGACGAATTGTATCAAATTCTAACTTTATAGAAAGAGGATATATTAGGACTGAAAATTCTTTAAACTTGTACATTAGGTTCTTTCAGTTGATAAAATCGGATGATGTTCCATTCCTTATGAGCTCTTTCCTTCAAACGTATTTAGGTGAGATCAGATTTTACGCTATGAAAGCTCTTTCACATTCCTTAAATAAGAAGCATAAGCCAATACCTTTTAATTATTTCATTGATTCCTTATTATTTAACAACGAAACTGAGCTGATCCACTTTTGTGACTATTACTCAATAGATATTGTTGAGAAATCTGTCGATTTGAAATCATTGACGCATCATTCACATAAAATTCCAGAGACGAGTCCATTATCACAATCTTATCTAAAATGTGTCGATGACAAACTTCAAAAATACTCTTTCAAGGATATTATTAATTCTGGTAAACCAAATTTTGACTCTATTCCTGATCATATTGATGTCATGAGGTCTGTTGTTACTGTTCGTGAGGAAGTAAAGCCTTCTGATTCTATTTTAACGATCTCAAACATGGAACCTGGTATAACAGCCCAAAAAGAGAGGCGTGAACCTAATAGATTAAAGTCAACACAATTACCTACCGATACACATGTTCCTCAAAGAACAAATGAAGCGAAATTACCGGAAAGTCAGAACATTTCGACTTTTACTCCACAAAACATGAAACAAATTCAGGCGAAACCCAGCTTACAACTGCAGGAAAGGCATAATGGTTTATCAAAACCAATGCAACCTTCTGATTCAAAGCTTATGTCTACAAGCAGAAGTAATATACAATCAATCGATATTTCTAGTTCGATACCGTCATTTTCTATTCGGTCAGTAGATCAAAATGAAAAAATTCCAGTAGTGTATAAAGAGATTAACTTACAATCTAACAAGAAGAATGAAAGTAAGAGTATCCAAAAAAATACAGAGCAAAGAGATTTTTTGGCTGATGATATCTTCAAATCTATTTTACAATCGATTCTAGAAAAGAAAATAAAAGAAACTATAGATGATACAATTAGAAAGGAAAGGGACCAAAAAAAGGCCGTGACAAAATTAACTGAAGAACTTTATGATGCATTTCTTCATGAAAAAATTTACCTTGTCTTCCTCGAAGCTAAAGCTGACCTATTTTTACAATCCAATCTACAAAAGTGCATCTTCATGAAATGGAACAAGAAACTCAAAGAAAATTTAGATGAAAAAGAGCAAACCCGGCGTCATAAAGAACAATTAGAAAATGTTCGTAGAAAATTGGGTGTTCCATCTCTGCAAATTTCAAAAAAAGTCCTGGAGACACCAAAATCTTATAGTAATTCTTCATTTCTAGACCTATTGTCAGATCGAAAAAATGTCGAATTTTCTCCTGTAATTAATGAAGATAATAAATTTTCAAAACGTCTGTTAAAAAAAAACGATCTATGGAAACCATTCAATATGGAACATTTGTACTTTGACAAAATAAAACAGAAGGTTTCCTCAAATTCAGAGATAACAATTGATATATTACTGTATTCACATGGTTGGACATCTGTTTCCAATATGTGGTTATTAAACAAATTTAATGTTACCGATCCGAAAGTCGTGCAAAAGATTTCTTCTGAATCGATTAATTTGAAAATCAGATGTCTTGACGATAATTCAGAGAGTTCGAACTTTGATAATACTCAACTTATAGTCTTCAACACTGGTGTGACAGACTCGAATATTTTTGACCTAGAACTAAAGCTTCAGCAGGATGGTGAAAAATTAATCAAATTAGTGGCGGAAGTTACTATCCATACTAATATATGTTTCAATCTTTTGATAGTTTATTGGGAGTCATCGGAAACTACTCTATCAGATTCAACAATTTATAAATATTTGAAGTTGAATCGAATTGAAAAGAACTTCAATAGTGTTTTAGAAAATATTGGATTCGTTAAAATTACCGGAACATCTCCCGATATATCTCTTGAAGATGGTATAAAAACGATGGGAGACAACTTTAGATACAAACTTACCGAAAAAGGAAGATATAATACAAGAATTCATAAGAAAAGAATGCATAGTGGTATTGATTCAAACAGAAAACGTTTACAGTCTACGAGAGAGATTGATGAGAAGATGAAACGCATGTTAGAAGTTGAAAAAAAGTATTTTGGAAGCCAACAAAATGGTAAGAACACATATGCTCACCTGCAATCTCATATTATGGCATCACCGAAACTCAAGAATAGGAAATTGCCTGTACTTTTATCAGAGACTAAATCGGGCAACTTTAAAACCCCAAGCGGAAGCCGATGCTCATCAGCCGCATCACCCGCATTACCATCTCATTTGGCTAAAAAAAATCTTTTGCCTGGGAGGATTGGAATTTATCATGGTCAATTACCTCCAAGCACCCCATCGCATAGTACAAACCTTCCCAATAGGACACCTATTCGTGAACCAATTTCAGCGGGAGGCGAGTTCAGGGATAGTAATCTTCCCTCCAATAGTAACCATATTAATAGTATGTCATTAAGTGCCGTCATGAGACAGCCATCTCTTTTCCAAACACCAATGCAGACAGTTCTTTCTGGATCACCAGCCAGTAAAGATATAGAGAGTTTACAGGAATTGAAGATTTTAATTGAAAGTGTAAAAAAGAAAATAGAGAATTGTGAGTAAGTTAGAATTACCATGAAGATAGTAAATTTTATACACTAGCATATATAATCTAATAGGAACGGCAGAAAGGTTCCATTTGTAATTTATTAATTAGTTTCGATATCTTTGAGGGGGATTCGAATACTACCTTTACTACAAGAGCTCATCATATTTGACGATATGAAATTTTTTTGCATTTTTCATATTATTAACTATTTTTTGATGAGATGAGATGAGTACAGAAGAGACAATACTTAGTCTTTCCTTAATAGCCAATATCCATAATTGAAGGCACAGTTTGAAAATTCTATAAAAATGAGTGATGTCAGTTCCATCCTTTTGCAGGCTAGATCAGCTCTTACTGAAAATGATTCTAAGAAAGCATTAAAAATCTTAAAACCATTAAAGAAGACACTACAAGCAGAAAATTCAGGTAACTTAGAATTGAAAGAAACATATGCAGAAGCATACCTTGAACATGGTGAATTAGAGAAGGCATATCCACTTTTGGTTCAGGCCTGTGAACTTGATCCGAATGGTACTGAGGGAGGTTGTGATAAATTCTTCACATTAGGTCAGATTGTTGGTGGTAGAGATGGTCTAGCTGTTATTACACAAGGTATCGAGAATGTATCTACCATAACAGGTGATTCATTAACACAAGAACAGGTTAATAAAATTGTTAGTGGTTTACTAACAATGATTGAAATCTGGATGACAGATTTGTGTATGGAACCAGAAGCCGAATCAGAATGTGAGAACTTGATTAACCAGGCTATGAAAATTTCTGAAAACAGTTCACCTGACGCATGGGTTATTTTAGGTTCTATTAGGATATCACAACAGAGATTTGGTGAGTCATGTACAGCATTCACTAAAGCGTGGGAATCTTTTGAAGTTAAGAAGAATAATATAAGTGAAAGTCTTGCTCAGGGAAACACCGCTTCACATGAAGAATATGTTGATATGTTACAACCTTTACTAGCATTAACTAAGATGTGTATTGAGGTGGGTTTATATGACATTGCATTAAAGGTAGTGACCGCAGCCAAAGATATTGATGAGGATAACATTGAAAGTTATTACTTGGAAGGTTTCACTTACTACCTTATCAGCAAAATTGAACTATTCAAGCAAAGCAATCCTGGCATTAAACTAACAGCTGATAATATTTATGACTTTAATTCAAAGATACAAGAATTGCCATTGGATTTAAATAATCAATCTATAGCGGAGAGTGTGCATGATTCTAGACTTGCGTTAAGTTATGCATCTAGACTTGGAGAAAATATTAGCTCCTCAGATGAAATCTCTAGAGAGTTTGTAACAGGAGCACATACTTTATTAGAAGAAATTGGTGGACCAGTTAGCAGTGAAGAATTAGAAACATATAGAAAGGGTGACTCTGCTGATGCGGATGCTGAAGAATTAGATCTAGATGAGTTTTCAGAAATTGCAAATTGATAGATACGAGCATCCGACCTGTATACATATATATATCCTTGTATTTCAGACTATTTAACGTCCATGATGTATTTTAAAATATCATTGTTTATTTTAAAGATGTGAAAGTGCTTCATTATATATGCGATGCGATTAAAATAAATTATATAAGAGACCAAATGCCATGCCTTGTCCGAGGTTGTTCACTGCATAAATCAATGGGATGACTAAAGAATGAATGATATATTATCTTGTAAAGATCTGAAAAGTTTTAGTAATATCACAATATCATTAGTAATCTAATCATGGTTATTCCTCCCCATCAACTGAAATATGAAGGTTGTTATCTAATGATGATCCGAGGTGGTCAATATCCTCCCATTCATCATCATCCTCATTAGAAATATTGTTACCGTTGTTACTGTTAATCGCATCTTTACTTTCATTAATGGAACTATCCAACTTTCCATTATATATATTAGAAGGGTTGTGTATGCTGTCTCCTCCAGGTGTAAGACTTTGAGATATCATGTGTGTTAGATAGAATGGTCGAGCTGTATCATCATAATCCTCACCATCTTCCATTTCAAGAAAACTAACAAACTCTTCTGGTACTAGCCCGGTTTTCGTGTGTTCTCTATTTTCAGCAACTAACCAACCTTGGCTTTGTCTATAGCTTATAAACACAATATCACCCTCATTTAAACCAAGTTCGTTATCGTTTTCCGGTTCAAAATCGTATAACGCAACTGCTTTCTGGTTTACCACATAATGGTTTGGGATTATTATACTTTGTCTCTTATCTTCATCAAGTTCACTACTTGGTTCTATTACATGGCTATCAATGGTATTGTTAGAATCATCAAGATCGTCCTCAAAGTATCCATAATGAAGTGGATCTGATTCACTGTAACCAAAATCCTTTATTGATATATAGCCCATTGTTGAAGTCTCTTCATCACTTTTATCAGATGTATCTAATTCATTATTCCCATGATCAACAGCTGATTTCACCAAATCAACAGTTAATGTAGACTGTGACTCAGCCATGGTATCAATTTGATCTTCTGTCCCTGTCATGTGTGTAATTTGTGTTTTATAGATTTAATTCCTAATACTCTACTTGCTTATGCTTGTTGATAGTGTATGCGTTATATATCTAAATGAATTATCTCCTTCTCTTGTTGTTACAACTTCAAAGATTAAATATAGTCTCTAAATTGGTTCCCTTATCCTCACTTGCTTTGGGTTTTATTAGTAGCAAAGCATCCGTTTCTTATTTTTAAAATCAATTAACTTTCGTCATTTTATGAATATTGTAAGTTTTGAAAATTAAGAAACTTAAACGTCTTTGAGAAAAATAAGATAATAATGTCGGAATTCCTTTCTATATAAAACTGTATAGTATAAGTTGAGTATTGTGCTATCAAAATGACAACATCTCACAGGCCTCAGCTGGAAGCTCGTAGTGGTGCAAAGGCTGCTGCATATACACCAACAGCCACAGAACATGCAAGGTTACTTCCAGGACACAAGACAATCAAATATAGAGTTGGTAGGAAGAAAACAGATTCAGAAAGTCTTCAGGAAAGAGATATTTCTGTTAAGTATAAAAAGACAGAAGATGAAGGTGAACAAGATCGAGAGAGTGTGATCGATGAGGGCGATGATGATCACGAGCATAACAATGTGATTGGTGAGGATGAGAGTGAAAATAATAACAGCTTAACTACTGATGAAACTAGTGAGATTACTAAAATGAATGAGGTTGCCCATGTTTTACAAGTAGAACATTCTGATGTAAAAAAGGTTAAAAAAAAGAACTGGAGGAATAATACGACATTCTCAAGACGTCGGAAACATGAGGAAGCCGGAAAAGATGGTTCTATCATTTCTGATTATGTCAATAATATGACAAGTTCTGAACACCATGAAAAATTCCTTAAGAAATTTGTAAGATAGATTATATACTGCGGGCATTAATATTTAGTCTACTAATTTAAAGGCATTCAAAATTATTCATTGTGGTGGAATAACTATATATTACGATATAATCAAATAAATACATTAACAACTTCGTATAAATGAAAGTGTATATTACATATATCTGAATAAGAATAATAAATCATTTATCTTTGGACCTCAAGAATTTTGTAAACTTATGACGTTTCTTTTCTTTAGGCTTCTCTTCTTCAACTTTCACTGGTTGCATAACAGGTCTTCTTTGTTCTTGATGACTACGAATGTGTACATGAGATACAGGCTTAGCCACAGGCTTAGAATCTTTTAACAAAAATTCTGGAATGTCTTCCTTTTCTCTTTCATCGTCCCTTAAGTTCAAATTCTCTCTAGCGTCTGTAATATGCTCGATACTTCTCATATACGATAGTGGCGTTAAGATACCATCACTGCCTATAAACACATCTTTATTCTTTAATGACGACTGATCATATGCTGCCTTGATTTCCGGATAAGTGATACCACCAATAACATAGTAAAAGAACCTCTGTCTTGGAGCATTCTTTTGTAAATTATTATTATTCTTTGTCCAAGCCGCTTTATGTCTAGGATTTCTCAAAGATGTCGAACTATAAGCACTAGCAGATGCACCAGCAGCCTCTCTCTCTTCTTCATCTAACAACTCTATTGGTTTATCCTTAACATACGGGAAGGACTCTTCGCTTAACAGTAGAGGATTAGCGATAACTTTCGAAAGAATATTACCAGCTGCAGGAATAAATCTAGAGGTAGTATAAATTGATGAATCCTTGATAATAGTGTCATGAAACCACTGTTTTTGGAATGGCTTATCTCGAGGTGCATCCTTGGCCAATTTAAAACCCAAGTATTTGTAATTATTGAACAATAAAACAAAACTATGATAATATTCATGTTCCTCATCAACGCCAATAAAAGCTAATAGCTTCAAAAAATCAGATTCGATAATACCACCTCGATATACACAATAAATTAGAATACAACGCATCTTATCAGTCAGTGTAGAATGTTTAGATATTAAAGCTTCTAATAGTAAATCAGTAATATGTTTGATCTTTTCACCATCAATATTCATACCAAACCCCGCTAAGTTTTGTTCCACTTCCGCCAATTCTGCTAATTTCCTTTCTTGATTCTGTGTTAAGCAACTTTCTATTAAAGTCTTGTGTAAGATCATTCTTCTTCTTTCCTCGTCAAAACTTTTCAAATGAGCAACAACACTTAATAAATCAGTTGTATCCTTAACTTTGGATCTGTCTACTAAAAGTGGATTCTTGGCAATCATTTCCTTAATCTTGCCACCAAGATATTCATTTGCATCAACAATATGTTGATGTCTTAATTCAACCCAATCAGGATCCATGATATCAGTCAATCTTGAGTCTTTATCCTCTAATTCTCCTAATTCATTTTCTGCTTTATAATGGTACACATCACTTCTGGTATCAATATCATTATTTAGATCGTGAGCCATTGCTTGATATGAAAAGTCATGTAACAGCGGACTAAATGGGTCTAACATTCGATCAGTAATCAACAGTATAGCACGAGGCCTAGTCGATTCAGGTGGAAAATCTTCATGATCTCTTAAATATGCATCCAGGGCCATCTGGAATTCTTTTGCTAATTTTTCAGCTAAACGTGAAGAGGGTGTCAGTCCCATTTCACTTTGGGATGCTTGGGAAAATCTGATTATTGGATATTCACCAGTAATAATACAAAGATTCAATAATGAATGTATTGTTCGTTTGATATTCTTTTCTATTAAATTGTTACAATTTTTGTTAAAGAATAACTGCATTGGTTTATCAATGTTTAATGTCTGGAAATACTGAGATTCTCTTGGTAGAAACCCTATCTTAGCTTCAACCAGGGAACCTAAATTTTGTTTAATATATCTTCTTGAATGAAAATATTCTAGTAAATGGGGTTCCATGCCAGGTAAAAATCGAATATGAGCTGTTCTATATTTATGTGGTATACTGGAGAAATCGGCGTCAATACAATTCATATTAAACTTGGTGGGTTGTAAGAGGTATATAGCATCCACGGATGGTTGACCTTTTCTCTTTGGAGAGTCAATTCTATCTAATGTTGTAACATAGTTTAGTAAATCATTCACAGAGCTAAACAAAGATTCTATCAATCTTTCAGTAAATTCATCAATAATTAGAAACTTAATATTATGAGCAGTCTCAATGCCATTTAAAATCTCCAGCAAATCTATACAATCAAATTGAAATTCTTGTTAGTATTCTTCTTTAACAATTACTGTCCAATTTATCAGATTATTTCATTATATTGTTGTTAACATACGATTTTTTTGCAATTCAATTAAATCAGACATTGTAACCTATGCCTAAATTTAGAGCCTGTCAAAGCGGTATACTATAGTCTATAAAACTGAAGGAAAATATGAACAGTACCTTTTATTGGTTATACAGTATACCTTTTATGCAATGAATTAATAATGGTTGTAATAACTATTCCGTACCCACCCACCTTGTATTTAATATATATGTTTCGCTCCTGTTTGAACTTTCCCGTTAATTGTTAAACCCTACTTTTTGTTGTTAGGGTTACTTTGTCACTGCTTTGAAAATTTTTTGGAACTTTCCGATGAGCTTTTAAAACAATTAATTAACAGATAATGATTTAGTTGTAGTTTTTAGAAAGTGCCTGTCAATATCGATAAAGGAACATCACAATGTCTTTCATTCATCCAATTCAGTCTGCTGTTTTTACCAAGGATGGTAGCCATATTTTTATTGTGGTAAAGAACATGATTTCTGCTTTTACTTATAAGGATTCTTCCTACGAATTAGTTGGTCAATGGGTCGATTCTTATGATAGAACGAACATTATTAAAGAGAAAATAACTAAGGAACAAGAAAGACAGATTGCTGAGAACGTTAAGAAGAGTAAGAATAATGAAGGGGATGCTGTCATTATTAAGAAAGATGCGAAGATACCTCAACCAGGCTCTGGAGCTCCGCCAATATTTTCACATATCAGAAATGTTGCTTTATTTGATAATGATACCAAATTGATTGCATGTGCAGACTCTGATAAATCTGTTATTGTTTTTAACATCAATTTTAAGAATAGTGACAATTGTTTTGAATTAATTAAAAGACAACCATTTCCTAAAAGGCCAAATGGCATTGCAGTTACCAAAGATCAGAAGAATATCATCATGGCAGATAAGTTCGGTGACGTTTTTTCTATGGACATTGAATCAGAACCTATAAGTAAAATAAATGAAGAGTCCGAGCCGATTTTAGGCCATGTTTCAATGCTGACTGATGTTCTTTGTAAAGAAGACAGATCTGGTAGACAATATATTATCACAGCTGATAGAGATGAACACATCAAAATTTCTCACTACCCTCAAACATTTATTGTTGACAAGTGGCTATTCGGTCATAAGGAATTTGTTTCTACACTAGATGCACCAAGTTGGAAAAACAACTGGTTGTTTAGTGCAGGTGGTGATGACTCTATTTTCCTATGGGATTGGGAATCTGGTAAATTAGTTTCTACTTTCAATTATACAAAATTTGTGAAACCATTTTTGAATGATAAGCATCTAGCACCATCTAGATTTCAAAATGAAGATAATAATGTTGTTGAATATGCTGTGGCTAAGATTGTCAGTGCATCTACAGGTGCACAAGCGGCTTTCTTTATTGAAGCCACAAATGTCCTTTTTATTATTAGTGTTGATGTCGATACCGGAAAGATGAAATTAAAGGAAAAAATTGAATTTCCATGTAATATTATTTCATTGTCTAAGTGTGATAATAAATTTATTGTTACTTTAGATAACAGTAATTTAGAGGGTGATCATGATCTCGTTAAAGTCTTAACTATTGATAGGGAACGTGATCAATTTATAATTGATAGAACCCAATCAAGTGCATTAGATAACGCCATAAAAAACTGGAGTCAATCAGTCCCAGAAATTATCGTTAATAGTAGTGATGTTTTCCCATTGTATGGTATCTCTGCTTTAAGAAAGCATGGTGAACATTATTCTTAAATGTTTTGTGTTGAGAACACTAAAATAGTCATATAAATAAAAGAATAGTAGTATTTAACAAATTGTATCATGTATCATAAAATAAAGAAAGGAAGAGTTGCTTAAGGTTTTCATTCATTGTTATGTCTGTTTATGTAGTAGTTAATATTATCTAAATGCTGCAAATTGAATTTTTTCCTTTTCAATATTTGATTGGACAATAGGTTCAGTTTCTTCTATGCACTTTTGCATTCTATCAAAGTTATTTTGATAACAGTTTTGTAGGCAAGCTGTTAGAGTTGCCTGAGTCTCCTTCTCCAAAAGTTGTCCTAATACCCTCTGGAAAAATATTAAGTCGACAGTTACTTGTAAAAGACCATCAGAAGAGAAATTTCCGACAAATGGCTTGAAAGCCTCAAACAGATACCTTGAAATAAAAATCTGAGTCTCCTTCAATATTTTATTAATTAACTGAGGACCGATACCAAAACATCCACTATGAACAGTCACTAGCAACATTAGTGCTTCTAAAATATAATCATCAGCTCTAAAAGAATTCGAAACATGAGTTGCCCAATTGATTTCATTAAACTTTTCTTCTAGAATATCTCTCAGATTAATCTTTAAATCCGATAGGTAATTCCCAAAAATAGAAGACTCCATTTTCCCAAGAAGATTGAATATTTCTAATGGTTTTTCTTTTAAATTCCATTCGAATGCCTCATCAAAATATTGCAATGTTTGTGGAAATGTCGTTTCTCTTATATATTGCAGATTAGTTAATGTTAAAATTGTATGTGAGTTTCTTGGATTATCTTTGTCCTTGGCAGCATTCTTTAAGAT
>PPOM03000350.1:61550-94039 GCA_003708925.3 Kazachstania martiniae
TGAAGACCCAACTGTTGTTGTTTTACCACCAAAGGAATTAGTCAAGAAGAACACTTCTTCCAAGAAGGCCGATGTTCCACCACCATCTGCTAACCCAGCCAGAGCTAACAAGAACAGATCTAAGCCATCTGGTAACGATGGTGCTATGAAGGACAGATCTGCTGGTAGACAAAAGAACAAATCCAAGGATGTTCCAGCTTCTTCCCAAGCCAAGAAGACCAACACTAGAAGACAAACTGACCGTCACTCTAGATCCGGTAAGGTCGACTCTGGTAAGAAGATCAGACAAGGTTGGGGTGATGACAAGAAGGAATTAGACGCTGAAACTGCTGCTCAAGCTGATGCTGAAGCTGAAGCTGAAGCTGATGCTGAATCCTCCGCTAAGGCTGACAACAAGCAATCCTTAAGTGACTACTTAAAGTCTCAAGATGCTTCTTCTTTAGACAAGGAAGTTCAAGTTAGAGAAATCAACAAGTTAGAAAACGCCGAATTAGTCGTTAAGGAAGAAGAAGTTTTCGTCCAAGCTACCAAGGTCAAGACCCAAAAGTCCAAGCAACAAAAGTCCAAGCAATTCTTAGACTTCGATGCTACTTTCGCTGACAACTCTGCTCCAAAGAAGTCTTTCAACAAGAACTCTCAAAACAACAACCGTCGTGGTCCAAGAGCTCCAAGAAAGAACGGTTCTTCTAAGACCGGTGCTAACGCTGTCGAAAAGAACAAGAACATTGACACTAAGAACTTACCATCTTTAGCTTAAGTGTCTTAAACTGATGTTCAATTTATATATAAATTATCTTTTATACGGTGGATATGTGTGAAACATTAAATCAGGTTATGATTTAGTTCAAACCAGTTTATGTGCATACTTAACTCTTCTTTAAATTAATATTTTATCTGTTTTATGTTGGAATTAATAGTAAATACTTTTAATGAAATATTTTGGAACGTAAATGAATTTTTATATATAGTTTTATTTAATCTTTTATTTACTTTTTTTAAATAATCATCATTATTATTTTACATGAAAAATGTGTGCTAGGTAACCTATTTTCCTAAGTAGTCTTCTTTGGACCTAAAAATTGATTGTCTACAGCGTTAATGATGGCTGGCACGATGTCTTGGTTGGCTAGAGTGGATAAATCACCTAACTGATCGGCTTCATCAGAAGCAATCTTTCTAAGAACTCTTCTCATAATCTTACCAGATCTAGTCTTAGGTAAATCTCTAACAACAATAACACTCTTTGGTGCAGCAAATGGACCGATTTCACCTCTAACTTGTAATACTAATTCACGACGTAATTCATCTGGGGATGCTTGTTCTAGTTCCATTTCAATTGGGTTCTCCGGGCGATTTGTCTTTCTTAATGAAACAAATGCAATAACAGCTTGACCTGTTAATTCATCGTTAATACCAATAACGGCAGCTTCTGAAACAGCATCATTATTGTTTAAGGCAGCTTCGATTTCGGCAGTGGATAATCTGTGACCAGACACATTAACAACATCATCAACTCTACCTCTAATCCAATAATAACCATCGTGATCTCTACCAGCACCATCACCAGTAAAATAATAACCTGGATATGGTTTCATGTAAGTGTTGATATAATGGCTGTGGTTATTCCATATGGATCTAGCCATTGAAGGCCAAGAGGACTTAACTGCTAGGACACCTTCGACATCATTGTCAGTCAATTCAATACCAGTAACTGGGTCGATAATAACAGCATTAATACCAAAGAAAGGAACAGTTGCAGACCCAGGTTTGGTTGGAACAGAACCTGCTAAAGGAGCTAACAAATGAGAACCTGATTCGGTTTGCCACATTGTATCACAGATGACACAATTCTTATTACCAATCTTTTCATTATACCATTCCCATAATTCAGGGGCAATTGGTTCACCAACAGAACCTAAGACACGTAGCGAAGAGATATCATATTTAGAAATTTCAGCTTCACCAACACGTTTGATTAATCTCAAAGCTGTTGGAGCGACATAGAAATGGGTAGCCTTGTGACGTTGAATAATTCTCCAATATCTACCGTAATCCGGGTATGCAGGAGTGGATTCAAAGATAATAGATGTGGCACCCAAAGTTAAAGGACCATATAACGCATATGTATGACCGGTAATCCAACCGACATCACCAGCTGTGAAGAGAATATCTTCTGGATGTATATCGAAAACATATTTCGTAGTTAAGGCAGCACCTAATAAGTAACCACCAGTTGTGTGGACAACACCCTTTGGTGTACCTGTGGAACCAGATGTGTATAGAAGAAACAATGGATCTTCTGAATTACAAGGAATCGGAGGTAGATAACCTCTTTGTTTAACAGCTTCTTCGTGCCACCAGAAATCTCTACCAGCTTTCATTGGAATACCATCAGAACCAGTTCTTTGGAAAACCATGATGTGAGAAACAGCGTCAACCCCATTTAAACCTTCGTCAACAATTTTCTTGGTATGAATTGTCTTACCACCTCTTTTACCTTCATCACAAGTGATAACTACCTTACAACCAGCATCAACAACACGATCCTTCAAGGAACCAGAAGAGAAACCTGCAAAAATGACCGAGTGAATAGCACCTAAACGAGCCACGGCTAACATTGCCACAACTGCTTCTGGAATCATTGGTAAATAAACTGCAACAGTATCACCTTTTTTTACTCCCCATGATTTTAGGACACCTGCTACTTGGGAGACTTGTCTCAATAATTCACCATAGGTAATAATTCTATTCTCACTTTCATCATCAGCTTCATAAATTAAAGCAGTTTTGTTTGGGTTAGCAAATGCATGTCTATCAACACAGTTATAGGAAGCATTTAATTCACCATTTAAGAACCAAGCGACATCTCCATTTTCTAGGGAACCAGAAGTAACCTTGCTGAAAGGTTTATCCCAAAACAAATGGTCCTTAGCCATTTTACCGAAGAATTCTTCTGGATTCTCTATAGATTGGGCATATAATTTATTATAATGCTCTAAATCTGCAACATAACCTGGACCAGGTTGACTCTTATAAAAATGGTCTGGTGCATTATGAGGTTTAACGTTATGAGCTTCATGTACAACATGATGTTGCTTAGTAGAGAACGTTGTCATCTTGTTATATTTCCTTTCTGTAATTGGATATGCTTACGAAAATATGAGATTATTACCTTAATATATTAGATAATGCAATATAAAATACACTATCTATATATAATATAAATATTTATGTATAAAGGATGACGATTAAATTTCAAATCGATAAGTCAACAAGATGTACGATGATGAATTACCAATCAATGGTTGGCTAGATAATATTTCAAAGAAACTGCTAATTGATACAATAAAGAGGCATAGACTGATACAAACATACACTACGCTAACATTAATGCTTAAGCAATAATCCACCCTTTCAAGCATACCTTCTGTCTCTCTCTCATTAGTTTTTTTCACTGTTCGTTGTCGTTTCGCTTTTTTTTGCCAAAATTTTCATGACCGCTGTTAAGTAAGATATACCGTAGTGGTAATACGGGCAATCCTTTAACAAGCACCGTTAACTGCCAGTGAGTAATTGAAAAAAAAAAAAAAAAAAAAAATGCGAAAATTGACGAAGATATAAATAAAAAAATCACATGTGTAAAATACACACTCAAAAAAGCACACAAAAAAACAGTAAATTCTCTTCAAATATTATGCAATATGAGTATGTAATAACACATACTTGCACTACATTTCTTAAAGAATTAGTTAATGATGGTTCCTTTCGTATTAAACTGTATTTGCAATTGAAAAGGTCTAAACCGTTCTCGCCGGAATCGGTGATGGTTTGTCTTTACCGAGAATTCGGATTAGTTATAGATTTTTCTAACATTATATTTCATTTACTCTTATTTTACCACGGGAAAAGGATAGTTCTTTGCATTGATCCGTAGGATTATTATTATCTAATTTGTCTTTTAGTATCGTACTATACACATTTTTCATCGCATGACTATATAATTTATTTATTCAACAGAGAGATATAATTCACCAACTCTACTTAGGAATTGTTTAACCGCATGTCTTAGGTCAGTTGGAACACTTTTATCCATAATTTGAATAATTAACATATACATCACAGAACAATTTTCTTTAAAATCTTCATCATCAAACTCGTAATAACCTTGTAAGATTTCAACGATGACTGGGCGCCATGAGTTAATACTACGTTCCATTGTTCTATCATCTAGTGAGACGTATGCTGTGACGACGCTTGTACAAACAGTAATTAATCTTTTCAATAAGTTAGTCTTTTTATCTTCATCATTAAGATATAGTTTAAACATAATATCAATTAAGACCGCAGCGGCACTTGTTTCCTGTTTTAATAGGTTTGGAATTTTATCAACGACGCGAGCTTCGACTAATCTAGTTCTCAAACCATAATCTTCATTGAAGTCACGAGAAAATTCATATGATTTTTCTAGTAGGTCAATTACTTTAATGGATTGTTTGTATGGAATATGATGAGCGAATTCTTCGTTTTCAAATAATTCACTTAATAACTCAATCATTAATAATTGTAAAACACATTTAACAACGATAGAATTCTTGACATTAATTCTGCGACGTGTTTCTTCACTATTCTGTTTGGCAGAAGGTGTGACTGGAGTGTTTGGAATTGTAGCAGGTGTAGCAGGGACTGCTTGGAATTCAGAGGTTGATGTAGAGTTTGTAGCAGCATCTACTTCAGTATTGGTTTCCATTTCATTACCAACATCTTCACTGACTTCTTCTTGATGTGCTCTTTGTACAGTTTCATGAATGTTACTTTCAACAGAGGAAGTACCATTACTATTTTTAACTTTACTAATGTTACCGTTTGTAATAATACCCAAGCCATGAGAAGAAGAAACTTTTCTACCTTGGTGCAATGGGTCGTAGTCAAAAAGTTCGCTTGCTGTGGTTAAACTGAATAATTTATTAAACACATCTCCAATATGTTCCCAGTGTTCATCATTGAATTTTGAAATATTCTGTAAAATTAACTGCTGCAAACATGATCTTCCTATACGTGCAATGGTATCATTCTCCTGACATATGCAGGACACTAATAAATCTAAAAATCCATCAAGCATACTATTCAAAGATTCAAAATAATGGGTAAATAGAGCAATCAAATTTCTTAGCGCTTGAATTAATGTAGTCGATAACCAAACACTTAAGTCATCGTGGCTATTAAATTGATTAACTTCCCAATGTTTGGATAGAACCCCGAAAATTGGGAATAGTAATTTAGTGCATATCTGCTTCCAGAAATCATCATCAAATTCAGAACCATATGCAACTAAAGCGTCAAACATAAAATTCAATGCTCTAGATCTAACTTCTAAATCTTCAGCAGTCATGATAGTCTCGTTAAAAGCAGATAACATAGGAAACCAAACATCTTCGAATATATCTTTACCGCGTAATAAGCTTTTGTTATGTTGAATTACTTGTTCATTGTCTTTGGTGAAGCAAATATTTGCAATGTGTTCAATTATATTTTTTAATGATTCTAAAGCATGTAAAGAAACTTTCTGGAATTTCTTATTCTTTGTGATTTCCTTGAATACATTGATTAACTCAACAAATGACCCATCCTGACTAAAAACACTTTCAAAGTTGCTTTTAACGATATCTCTACTAACTAATTGTTGAGTCTTAACAACAAGAGATTCTTTATTGGATCTTGCTGTGTACTGTAAAGATTCTAAAATCGGTTTCCAACCGGATTTGATGCGAGCTGACTTCGTTAATATAAAATTGCCAAAACATTCAATTATCATTTCTTGAACTTCAACATTACCAGTATTTTGAATTGTATACTCGAATGGCTTTAAAAAATCATGTTGAAACTCAAAACCAGCCAATTCATCTATATCCAAAAATCTGATAGACAATTGCCTTAGAGAGTCAACAGCAAAGAAGACAACTGCTAAGTTCGAATTAGTAGCAATTTTATTGAATGCCTTTCCCATAACAGCCCAGATTGGAGTCCATTCTAGTCTAATACGGTTCATATTGTAATAGCAAACATCGATCATTTTCTGTAAAGAAAACATTCTTGGAGTGGAGGCATTTTGAGACGATTCTATTTCTTCTAAGGAGACATCTGTTAAGGCATTGATAAAGTCAACAATTGCACTACCAGATAAGTCTGAACTTTTCGTGAAAATATTATCCATCAATACAACTAATTTGGTAGACGAGATATATTTGGACATTTCTGGTGACAACGATTGATTATAATGTTTTTCCTGTGCCAATTCCATTGGGGTGGCTTTCTTACTCCAGATATCAAAGAAATATGGATTGGTTACTTTACTGACATCATGAGACCGTCTTGGATTAGCCATTCTAGCTTGTGTGACATCAGGGACAGTATCTCTATCAATACCCTTTGAAATCAGTTGTAATCTTTCCATCTGAGAAACAACTAGTAAAACGTCTTTCCATGACTCATTTAAGAAATTACCTTCCGAAACTGCTATTTCTAATAAATCAACCATGGCATTAACATTTTTTACCTTAATTTCTTCCAGATTTTGAAGGTTACAGAACTGAACTAAGGCGCCAATGAACGATTTTCTAGCATCATCAATACTAAATATTGATGAAATTTTGATAGACATCTTCAACCCTTCAAGACATTTGTTTGTAGTAGCTGTATCATCATAATCTTTAAATGGAGGTGTAAGTGCGGCCAAGAACGACATCCACATATTCTCAAAAATCGATTTTACATGCTCAACATGAGAAGCCGCATAGTAGGAATCTGTTTTTGCCTTTGATCTACTCAGGTTCTTGAAAACCAATTCAGTTTTGGATGCGATTTCCTTAGAAACTTGCATGTAGGCTTCTCTGTTTAAGTCCCTAGAGCTAAAGAAGTTAAAGGCTGATTGTTGTTGATGTTGTGGAAGAACCGCACTTTCCTCAGCTAGCATGGCTTGATGTTGTTCTGATAACAACTTAATTTCATTATCTTCAATCTCCTTGAATAATCCAACCAAAAACTCCTTAGGTAAATCATTTCCATTGTCGATACCTTCATTATTTTCCAGGAATTCTTCTAAGGTCATTTTGCGTTTAATCTGAGACGAATGTAAATCAGTATTTAACATGATTAAAGAATATGATAGAACATACGCTGTATCTGCCTTTGAGAAAATGGTAGGATTCTGCTCAACAAAACGTTCTGCAAATTTCAACATAAATCTATCAATCTTCTGACCTTCTCCAGGAAGTCTGAACTTTTGCAAAAATTCCCTTAAGGCATCAACAATGGACAAACTAGTGAAATCAAATTGATCTACAAAGGCATGCATAATGGCAATATTTTTTTCTTCACCTTCACCCAAATAATCACCAACAGCAGCCAGGTCTAAGCCATCTGTCTCTAGTAACCATTTAGCGATAGACTCAGGAGATTCATCAGCAATAAACCCCTTATTTAATAATAATGGAATTGCTCTCTTAGGTTTATTATTAAAAACAGAAATAATATCAGATAATTGGGTCTTACGTTGTTTCTGGTTTTCAAATTGAGTTGGGAGGTCAATATCTTTATTGACTGAGTTGGAATCCTCTTCATTAATAAAGCTACCACTGTTATTTGCCAAGTTTCCACCTTTTCTATCATTAGTTATCGATGATGTAACAGACATAGAATGTTCAGAACGAGTGACTCCGTTTGGATTACCAATATTATTGACCGGATTCAATGCCTTGTGAGCCCAGGAACTTAACGATCTCAACACAGATACTATACAATTTAAAGATGTCATCTTCAAAGCGAAATCGACTGGGAATGGTAACCCTACTTGTGACAAGTTTGAGTTAGATGATAGATTAGAAGTAGTCAACAGTGGTAACTGCTCTAAATTGTAAGTTGATAGTGGTTTCGAAAGTTGCTCCTCGTAGTATGATCTTTGAGTAGGGCTTATTTCGACTCTAGTCAAAGCCAATCTAGTTAAATAATCAACGACCATTTCCATGATATTTGGCATGCTTGAATTACAATCATAATTTAAATAAAATTCAATCAATGTTCTTGGGTCATTGCAAATTCTTTGCATTACATTTAAAAAGTATCTCTTTTGCTGAGGGGTAGCTGTTGATAACTCCACAATTGGAAAATAGATTTCGGTAAAGAAAACTGGAATTTCTCTCATAAACTCGGCCCTCAAATTGGCAATTAATAGCCACATGATTTCCAATGTAATCTCAAAGACCGGTGCAATTGGGGAGGCTGCATTACGAGAAAGAGATAAACACAAATATTGCTTTATTGAGTCAAGAAGTGTAACACGCTCTTTTCCTGGCAGAAATCTTGTTTGGGACAAGAAAACATCAACATGATCTTTAAGGATCGAATAAATAATATGCAAGGATAATAATTTGGATCTAACAGCATGTGACCTCATATCTAATTCGGTGTCTAATGGCTTGGCGCATATCTTAGCCATTGCTCTAAACACAAGGAATGCATCCTTGATGGCTAAGTTTTGTATATTCGAACCTGAGTCAACGTCATCCAACACATTGACCTGTTGGGCATCAACAATTCGTTCTTGTTCATCGTTTAAAGAGCCCATATTTTCCAATGTTAACGGTCCTGTTTCTTGACCAACTTTTACAGGTTCTGAATAGTCATTAAAGGAAGTAGTTGATTTCATGGCACTAATTGAAGCAGTAGATGTGTCAGTTGGTTTCAGATCAATCTTGTCGAAAACGGAACTAACAATCTGTGTCAAAGTGGCCTGAGCGATACCCTGGTTAGAGGCGTTTAGGGAAAAAACAAATATATTATATATTGTCCTGACAGCCTTTAATAAGGAAGCACCATGGCATAAAGATATCGAATCTTCCACCAAAATACAGCTTGATAGTGATCTTATAATCTGTAATTCAACTTGCTCATCTGTGCCTTCCCCTTGGAAGCAGTCAGAAATGGTATCGATTGCAGCATCAATTAATCTCTGTTTCGGTGGAGGTGTAACACCTGTATTTGTATCTTCCTCATTCTGGTCATTTGAGGCAGATGAGTTAGGGGGGTTTATCAAGATAGCTTCATCCAAAGCTCTGAATGAAAATAATTTGGATAAACAATCCAATATTTTCTTTTGGATTTTGGTAGATCCTGTTCTACAACCGGCTCTTAAAGCCTCAAAGATTAGGATTGAATCAATAGTCATTGATGAGCTATTCGATTCCTTTAATAATTCGTCTAATCTTGTTACTGTTCTTTCGATGATTTTTTGAGCATTTGTATGCTTCTTAATGTCCTTACCTTCCAAGACACCTTCAAGAGTAGATTTTACCAAAGTAGCTGTAGATTTGGCATTAGAGGCAATAGCGTTTGAGACCATACTGGTATTTCTTGTGTGCGAAACATGATGGTTTACATCTAAATGTGTGCTCTGTTCATTTGGTTCAAAATCATCAGATTCCATTTCAACTTTATCATTGATATTCTCATTATTCGTGGCAGAAGCTATCACTTCTTCATCTTTGTTATTATCATCGTGGTTGTTGTTTGTATTATCCTGTGATTCGCCAATCTCTATAGAATTAACAAAATGGCTATCCTGATTTTCTTCTTGGGAGACTTCATGAGCAGAAGAATTCAGTGAAATTGAATCTTGTAAGACACCGTCTCCTTGCTCTGTCTCATGTTCTGACATATTTGTAAGTATATCACGTATTTGAAGACCAAGTCCGAATTAATACTCAATTGATTCAACACTTAATTTTTCTAGTACAGACAATAAATGATGGAAAGATATTCAACTTTAATAATTCAATAGAAATTCTTGCCGACAACTTATTAAAATATATCTTTATTTTATCACAGCAGTCTTTAAAGTGTTGATAAATCTGTTAGCTGGATATGTTATTAGTTCCATTGAAATCTCGCGCTCGCTACTATAGGAGGGTCAATCACTTCATAATTTTTTACTGTTTCAAGGCGCTGTTTTCTTTCAAACCATAATGTCAGGGTTACACATGCCCACATGATTCACTATCTTAATAGACATAACTAAATGAACTAAATAAAACATTAATTTGAAATTTATTATTTTCATGCTCTTAACTAAGCAATCTGTTAGTCTTATTTAGAGTGTTAACAAAAAAATTGTGTAAAATTGCAAAAAATAAGGTCGTACCCGGATTCGAACCGGGGTTGGTCGGATCAAAACCGACAGTGATAACCACTACACTATACAACCAATAGATTGTTATAAATTTCAATTACAAAAAAAATGCAATCAGTCAAAATACTCTCTGGGTTTTAAATATTGGATATCTATCATGGAAATATGTTGGAAATAATAATAGAGACATATTAGATATTATATTATTATAAATCATAAGGAAATACGAATGCTGGTGACACGAACTGGATATCGTGTTGTAAGAGACACGAAATGACAGATGAGATGACATCAATTGCACCATAGTTCTTTCCTTATTAATATAAGTTTCAACGCCGATACAAATTTTCTATGATCAACACCAAAAGTATTATTTAACCAAATTGTATAAATAGAGGAATAATTAACACAGTTTTTCTTACTATTCCTCTATTTATAAGATTTATTTACTTTGTAGTTTCGTCTTAACCCATTAGAGACCTTAATACTCTATTTAGATATTAATAATTGGAATCCTTTTATACAGCAAACAATTATATCTTTGAGTTCAGAAATAAACTAGAATAATAAGAAACACTCTCGTTACAAAAATATGAGAAGTATAATGTGTCATAACATCAAATAGATGTCACATTAATATAACTTGTACTTGAGATACTAAATATCACCTCAGACACCAAAACTAGTAAGTGCACTTTAGGCTAGTTTTAAAGTAAGTTTTAGTGGGACTAAAAATTTACTAATTGAACTTAGCTGTCAGATTGTCATTGTAATTAATATCTAAACATATTATTTTATTGTTACCTGATATATTCAATCGGAAGATTTTTATTATCCCTCCTAGAATGCTTAAGGAATACGGTATCTACTTTTAATTAATACTAACTATTGATATATTGATAAACAACAGAATAGATAATAGTTTTTCTTTGTTTTACCAATTTAAATAAATTGAGTTATTTTTTTGTTTAACGTTTTGTGAGTATTAATACATTTCCACATAACAAGAATGTAAAATATTCGCACCAGATATGAACTATATCATAATGAAACTCCACCAGAGACATAACCAAACGATCGAGTAAAATTATCTTTCTAAATATTAAAATGATATCTTTTCTCTTTTCATTATATAATAAATTGGTCAATATATAAAGAATTGAGCTAATTATTTTTTGAAACAATGGTGTTTCCTAAATAAATCCCCTTCATACGTTTTCTAGAATCTTCGGGAAGTTAAAGGCTTTTCCCCAGAATGACACGCACCGAAAAAGGGGGCTACAGTGGAATATTAAATAACTTGAAGAGATAATATGCAATCAGCTTATGATGAACGTGAAAGCTTAGAGTTAACACCCTGCTGACAGCTATGCCGACTATTGTATATAAACTCAATACCAGAACAAGTTACAATTGATATGCGTTGTGTACTTTAATTAATTTATCTCTGGTTGTTTTCTCTTCATTTTTAGATATAATTAAGTGTGACATTTGACATTACGAACGACACTAAGAATATAAATAAACGATTGCATTAAACAATGAACTTTTACCAACCAAATATATCTTTATATGATGTGTTGAATGCATTAGCAGAACAGAATGTTCCAAGAAATCCTCAGGAACGATTCCACGAAAGTCGTAGACGTCAATTTCCTTCTCATAATCATGCTCATAGGGGGGGTCGTGGCCACTCGTACGGTCATCAACACCCATTCCAACAGCAATACCCATTTGGTGGAGGGTTCGGAGGTCCATCGTTTTATAGAATTCCTAATGAAGGATATTACTATAGTCCTCAATATGGTTATTATGATGATAGTGATGAACAAGAGCAACAGAATGACGGGGACATGGATGAAGACGAAAATGAAGACCAGAATAGCAATGATATACCATCCTACTATCATACACAGGGTTCAAGAAGTGGAAGTAAAGAAAATCAACAAGACTATCTAAGTAGCTTATTAAATGCTTTAGTGAATGGTCAGCAACTACAGCAAACAACATTTGGTGAGAGTGATAAAGAAGAACCAGAAGTTGAAGTACCAGAAGAAAATCAATCAAAGGCTACTACACAGAAAACTGAAAAGGATGATGTGAAAAAGGAAGAAGAAACCGAGAAGGAGGTTGTGAGTCAACCAGTTCCTGAACATCCATCTAAGGTACAAGAAGATAAGGATATGAAAAGAAATCCAAATTCTTTTGCTCATCTACAGGCTCCATCTCCAATCCCTGATCCTTTGCAGATATCTAAACCAGAAACTAGATTGGATTTACCATTTTCTCCAGAGGTTAACGTATATGATTTACATGAGAAATACACAGTAGTCTTATCATTACCAGGTGCAAATTCAAAGGCATTTAAAATTGATTATCATCCATCGTCACATGAACTATTAATTAAGGGTAACGTTATTGATAGATTAGGTATCGATGAAAAATATTTAAAAATTACAGAGATTAAGTATGGTGCTTTTGAAAGAACTATCAAATTCCCTGTTCTGCCAAGAATCAAGGATGACGAAATTAAAGCAACCTACTCAAACGGATTATTACAGATCAATGTACCAAAGGAGTTAACTAATAATTATAAGCCTGCTCCCAAGAAAAGAATCGACATAGAAGACATCCCAGATGAAGAACTGGAATTTGAAAAGAATCCTAATCCGGTACAAAAAGAGTAACTTCTAAAATATATAGATTAGAAATGTGACTTTTATTATTAAAATACCTCAATTAATATTTGATTTGATATAGCTGTATATAACAAATAGTACAATGACATATAAAATATCAATATTTACTTCGAAGTATTATCAAATAGACTGAGCGCCAGTGAAATGTCATATTTTGCATTACCGGGTAAGTTCATCGAATTTTGAAAATTTTTTTTCGAATACTAAAGAACTGCGAAATCAGAGGTAATATTGAAAAATTTATATAGAGAATATGAACGTACACTGTCTTGTTCATTTTATTAAATTTACTCTTGTTTAGAATATCGGAGGTAAAGTCAATTAGCATGTCTAACCCAAATCAAGGTAACAACTACCAGCAGTACAACCAACAAGGCTACCAGCCACAAAATGCCGGCGGTAACAATAGATACCAAAATTATAACTTTAACCAACAACAAGGTTACCAACAACAATATAATCCTCAACAAGGTTATCAACAATATAATCAAGGTGGCTATCAACAGTATGCTCAAGGTGGTCAACAACAGGGCTACCAACAATACAACCAAGGTGGTTACCAGCAGCAATACAATGGCCAGCAACAAGGCTATCAAGGCTACAACAATTACAACCAAGGCTATCAACAATACAACCAAGGTGGATATCAGCAGCAAACGTCTGGTCAAGGGATGTCTTTAGATGACTTTCAGAAGCAACAGACTCAAACTGCTACTCCAAAGCCAAAGAAAACCTTGAAATTGGTTTCTAGCTCAGGTATCAAGTTAGCTAATGCCACAAAGAAGGAAGAACCAAAGCCAAAGGAAGAAGCTAAGAAGGAAGAGGTAAAGACAGAAGCTAAAGCTCCGGTTCCAACTTCCTCTACTACTGAAACCAAGGAAACTGAATTACCAAAGGTAGAAAATTTAAAGATTTCTGATGAAAAGAAGCCAGCTGTTGCTGAAGGGGCGGATGCTTTAATCAAGGAACAGGAAGAAGAAATTGATGAAGAAATTGTAAATGATATGTTTGGTGGTAAGGATCACGTTTCCATTATTTTCATGGGTCACGTCGATGCTGGTAAATCAACTATGGGTGGTAACTTATTATACTTGACTGGTTCCGTGGATAAAAGAACCATTGACAAGTACGAAAGAGAAGCTAAAGATGCCGGTAGACAAGGTTGGTATTTATCTTGGGTTATGGATACCAATAAGGAAGAAAGAAATGATGGTAAGACTATTGAAGTCGGTAAGGCTTATTTCGAAACTGAGAAAAGACGTTACACTATTTTAGATGCTCCAGGTCACAAAATGTACGTCTCTGAAATGATCGGTGGGGCTTCTCAAGCCGATGTTGGTATTTTAGTTATTTCTGCCAGAAAGGGTGAATATGAAACTGGTTTCGAAAAAGGTGGCCAGACCCGTGAACATGCTTTATTAGCTAAAACTCAAGGTGTTAACAAAATGATTGTTACGATCAACAAGATGGATGACCCAACTGTGAATTGGTCTGAGGAACGTTACAATCAATGTGTTGCAAACCTAACCAATTTCTTAAAGGCCATTGGTTATAAAAAGGAGGATTGTATTTTTATGCCAGTATCTGGGTACAGTGGTGCAGGTTTGAAGGATCGTGTTGATCCAAAGGATTGTCCATGGTACAAGGGTCCATCTTTATTAGAATACCTTGATAACATGACCCACGTCGACCGTCACGTCAATGCTCCATTTATGTTACCTGTTGCTGCAAAAATGAAGGATATGGGTACTATTGTTGAAGGTAAGATTGAATCTGGTCATCTTAAGAAGGGTCAATCTACATTATTAATGCCAAACAAGATTGCTGTGGAAATTCAGAATATTTACAATGAAACAGAGAATGAAGTCGATATGGCTATGTGTGGTGAACAGGTTAAATTAAGAATTAAAGGTGTTGAAGAAGAAGATGTTTCAGCTGGTTTTGTTTTAACTTCACCAAAGAATCCAATTAAGAATGTTACTAAGTTTGTCGCTGAAATTGCTATTGTTGAATTAAAGTCAATCATGTCTGCTGGGTTTTCCTGTGTTATGCATGTCCATACAGCCATTGAAGAGGTTACCATTACTAGATTACTACACAAACTTGAAAAAGGAACTAACCGTAAATCTAAGAAGCCACCTGCATTCGCTAAGAAGGGTATGAAGATTATTGCTGTAGTTGAAACTGAAGGTCCAGTTTGTGTGGAAACCTACCAAGACTACCCACAATTAGGTAGATTCACTTTAAGAGATCAAGGTACAACCATTGCTATCGGTAAGATCATTAAGATAGCCGAATAAGCGTCGCTAACTTTAGTTATATAAAATGTGTATCATAATTAGTTCAAAACTTTCCTCATTAATCTATTATTTACATACGTTACACTGTTTGGCATAGATGTTTGAATCATATATATCGGACGCAAGTGGACTATATATATTTACTGTAATTTATCAAACAAATCGATTAGATTCTCAATCCCATCTAAGACATTGTTATCATATCCCTTTCCTGGTGTTAATTGAGAATGAGCAAAATCGATTACCGCCATTAGACTTAATGGTGCCATTCGTCCTACATCGTCTTCTATATCGCTATCCTCATCTTCGTCACTTACAAAGTTTTCTCTCAGAATAGTATCTGCATCTTGTTTTGCATCCCATCTATCAGTATCACCTTCATATACAAATAGTAAGCTCGCTGAGACCAATCTTAATTCTTCGTTTAACATTGTATTATAAAACAATTGAAGTCTCTGCAAAAAAAATTTCTTTAATTGATTCTTTCTTTCTTTTGAGAGGTCCTCATTTTCAAAATAGAAGTCAAATGCCATCAGAATATCTTCTTGTGTTCTTGTTCTACCAAACATTTTGTTAACTGACACGTATTCTCTCGAAGGATCAATATGATAATGCTCATGAGCAAGACGCTTAATATGTTGGCCCTTTTGTATTCTCATACCACATATTCTAAATCCCAAAGAACCTGATGTTGTAGATTTACTTACTTCTGTAAGTCTTTTTTTCTTCTCTTCACTGGTATTATCATCATAGAGGATCTTACCTAGTTTAATATCCATAATATTTGGCTTCTTAAATCCAGCCAGTAGGTTCTCTAAAACTAAGTATTTTTTACCTTCATCTAAGTCCTTTTTATTAAGAACTCCTGCTGTTAAAGGTGTCCCATCGGTTATAACGTTATGCTGACCTGGTGGAATCTGGCTCCCCTCATTTAAAACACCTAGATATGTAGGCATCCACGATTCCAATTGTACATCGCCTTCATGTATAGATTGAGCATCGTCATTTTTACTTGTAAGTAAAGACCTTGTCTGCACAGCTTCATAGAATTCCTTTTCTTGCTGATTGAAAGGCTTAAAAATTAATAACTCATCATCATCAGTCAATGTTCCCTCATGGCCTGCAGCCTTATGTTCCAATGGCTTATAACCACTCATATACTTATCTGACAGTAATTTCGATATTGTCGCCCAATCACTTAAAAAAGGGTTTTTAGGTCAAATTCAGTACACATTACTTACCTGCAATCTAGATGCTCATCACTTATATTTTTGGTTCACAGTATCACGTATGACGAGATTAACATAAGTTAGCGATATAAAATATATATATGGATAGCTCATCTTCTAGATGGAGCTGCCCAAGTTGAAGTCCTAATATGAGATTAGCAAGACATGACAAATATACGTATTTCCCATTGCAGAACTCTCCTTACTAGACTACAAATCAATTTCAGTAATTCAAGAAAAATAGAATAAATTTGTGACATATATCTACGAATTCAAGTAAAGATCATTAAATGAAAAGTCATGTAGTATGTCACTGTAGTCTTATTATGCTCTGTCTATTATTTTCTCCTACACACCCATAACACTACAATTACCTTATTCTTCTTTATTTGTGTTCTTACTGGTAGAACTATAATCGAACTAGAATATAACCCGCCCTGAAATAATCTGTTACCCTCTGATTATTCTTCCAGACAACCAATTATATTGGAGAACGTACTTTTTCACAACTTTTACGTTTGAAAATTTTCAACGCGCACCCAGTTGTCCTTCTACCACCAACGGACAGTTGGGAAGGTAATGGAAGGAAATTCTTTCCTCCTGGAAGGAAGATTCCCATTACAAAGGAATTGGTAACTAAACCATTGTTCTCTAGGCAGGAGGGTCTCTGTTAGACGTTGCTATTCTTACTAACTAAGATCATAAACATATACCGATTGCTTAGACATATCCACGTGATAGTATTATAACATGACTACTGATGCTACTGCTAAGCTAAAAGTCGCTAAGGACTCTGTATGTTCATTTACTTTGTTACTGATAAGTGAAGTTGTTTCTGATTTGATTCATATTTTTCTGAAACAATGATGTGGGATAATAAAACGAATAGCTATATACTAACAATAACGCTTATGAAAATAGTTGGTTTCCTCATTATTTGAGTTATCTAAGGCTGCAAATCAAACTGCTTCCTCCATTGTCGATTTCTATAATAACATTGGTGAAGATGAAGAGGAAAAGATCGAAGCCTTCACTAATTTAACTGAATCTCTACAAACTTTAACTTCCGCCACTAATCAATTCCAGAGTATTAGCTCTGAATTGGTTAACCCTCTTGAAGATGAAAAAGAAACTGCAACTCCAGTTGCACCAACAAAGCCAGTTAAGAGAAAGATCGAACGTGATCCAAATGCACCAAAGAAGCCATTAACTGTCTTCTTTGCTTATTCTGCTTATGTTCGTCAAGAGCTTCGTGATGCTAGAGCTAAGGCAGGTTTACCACCACTATCTTCTACTGAAATCACACAGGAAATTTCTAAGAAGTGGAAGGAATTAAGTGATTCTGAAAAGGAAAAGTGGAAGCAAGCTTATACCGTGGAATTAGAACACTACCAAAAGGCTAAGTCTGAATATTTAGAGAACAAAAAGAATGGTATTATGCCTATTTTACCTGGTCCAACCCATGCTCCTGTTCCAATTCCCTTCAACTTGCTTCACACTAATGAAAGTTATGAAGCTTCTAAGAGAGCTCGTGATGATGAAGGGAGCTCAACCACTTCTGAGAAGAAGAAAAAAAAGAAGAGAAAGGATAAGAAGAAGGAAAAGTCTAGTAACGTGTAATATTAGTCTTCATCTTTAAGCTTTACCCTTTTCTCATTTTTTTATTAACCTGAATTCAGTTCTTTAAAGATCGTTACCTTCGTACTTGATGTACCAGAAGGTTAATATTGTTATATTAGTATAGTTTGTAGATTTTTGTAATATTATCAAAATATTATTATCTCCTATAAATGTGATTGTTAATCATTTACTACAGAATTTTATTTTATGTACATGACGGATAGAATAGTTAATCATGGTTCTCTTATTAAAGACTTCGTCAGATCGACAGTTTCAATTGGCGCATCTTGTGGCCGTTTCCATTCTTCAGGAAATTCATAGTTATGCCTCTTCTTCCGTAAATTCTTTGCTATGGTGTGTCTTGTATCTAATGGAATATCACTGAAATCATCAGTTAGGTCCTTCGATTCCGCAATTAAGCGCTGTAAAATATCATGTAAATATCTAGCATTTTGTGCAGCACTTTCAAACTTGTCACTTGACATCTTAAACAAATCGCTCTGGTGGTCATAACGAGTTCTTGCAAGTAAACGAAACTTATGTAGCTCTTTAGTTCCCAGGCCCAAATCCTTTGTGTACACACTAACAACTACTTTTTTTGAGTTTGGGTGATCTTCCCCTAAATATGATGTGTAACGGTAAGTAATAGGGTAAGCCCTTGACGAAGGTTTCTTATATTCCTGACGGTACTTGGCAAGTAACGGCAACTCATAAGCAGCCAGCCTATTATAAAATCTCTGCTCTCTATGCTCTTCAACGATATCTATAGCTGCAGATGGTAATTCGTCAAATTGAAAAGGTCTGAGACCATATTTTAAGACATCTTTATTCAAATTTACTCTAAAATTTCCAATATTTTTATCATTATAGATTTTTTTGATTTCTGGTTTTGGAATTCCACTGAAATCAGCTGTGCTTAACAGGGCATTTAATTCATCTTCGTTTTTTTCATATGCTGACCCTAGTTTTGTCTTTCTTTCCCAATATAACTCAATAATACGTTGCGGCTCCAAACCTTTCCAAGCTGAAGGGTTTAAGAACAACTCGTTAGATTCTGAATCTGTTGATATATTGTGATCATTATCACTTTCCTTGTTTTTGTGGTTGTGGTTTACGTCTTGACTTATCCAAGCCTTAGAAATCACATGTAGACCTGCCTGACTTCCTGGCACATTTACTTTACCTAGCAAACGTAACATAGTACCTTAAAATCTAAAGAAACTCAACGGCTTGAAGTATTCTTACCGCTTTACAGTCGATTGCATCTATCATATCAGTTCAATCCTTTAATTGAATATTTACTAAGCTAAATTAGGGCGCTTCAATAATTCACCGAAAACGACGTACTACATGATAGAAATAGAAAAATTTCCAAAAAAATGAAAAAAAACAAACAATGAAATAGTGCAATGAACGACGATTGTTATTGATGTGGATAAAAAAATTGGTGGTTTCATTTAGGGCAGTTTGTTTATAGTGTTGGAACCGCAATAAAGAGAGAGATAACAGGGGTTCAAACAGTTAGTTGTTGTAGCATATTATTCTGCATTTAGAATCAGTGTTTGTTATTGTGTATATATTTTCAACATTTACTTGCATTAGGATGCCTAGAATTGGTAGACGTGGGAAGACTCCGAAAGATAGCAATAAGTTGAAGAATGAACCGCCTAGCAATCCATCAAAAATATTATCTGGAATATTAAAGGTTTTAGATTTATCTTTTGAGCGTGACATTGGTATGCTAAATGGTAAATCCGTTCGAACAGTCCCAGATAGAAAGGCGCTAGTTGATTTACAGAGTAGATTAAACACGTTAGATTATTTGTTTAAAACAATATCAGAGAGTGATCAGAAATTTGTTAATCATATACGAGAATTGAGAGACCATAAGAATGAACAAGCTAAAGAAAAAGCTAAGTTTACAGACGCTACTTCTGTCACAGTTGATCCCGTAACTGAAACAACCTCGACCGCTCAGGCTACATTTGTTAAACCAGAGTTGTCACTGGGATTAGAAAAAGATATACTAGAAAAGAATGATGATAAAGGAGAAAGGGAAGATGAAATAAAAGAGGCGAAAGAAAACAACAATAATAATGGTAATGATGATGATAAAAAAATAGAAGGTGACAAGAAGGAAGAAACAAGCATAAATAAGACAGATGAAGTTGATAGTAGAACGTTAACAGTCTCAAATATAGATTCTTCTAAAAATGATACTGACAACAGCAATGTCGCCAGTAAAATTTATAATAATGATAAAGCTAATAATGAGGAAAAGGAGAATGATGAAAATAGTAATGATGAACTTTCAGTTCCAAACAAGAAGAGACAGTTGACTATTGCAGACGATGAGAATGATGACGATACAGTAGGGAATGATTTAAAAAGGGCCAAGGTTGAGGTTGATATTGATAAAATGGAAAATGATCCATCTGTCAAGAATCCAAAATCAGAATTTGTGGTTTCACAAACTTTACCTAAAGCTGCCAGTGCTTTAGGTTTATTCAATGAAGAAGGTTTAGAAACCACTGGTGAAGAATCCCTAAAGAAAAAATATGGGGTTGCTAGCTATCCTACAAACGACCTTACAGATTTACTTCCTGGTGAATTACCAGATATGGATTATTCATGTCCGAAGCCTACTAATCAAATTCAGTATAATACATTTCTTTCTTTCGTTGATAATTTCTTTAGAGAGTTAACCGATGAAGATGCGAAAGTGCTTAAGTCAAAATATATTCTTCCTCAAAATGTCGCACAAGATAATTCATATGATCCAAACGTTACACCATTTATTATTCCAAAATTAGGTCCATTATATTTGGATACATGGCTGAAAGAAGATAATGGACAGAATCTAGGTAATACCTCTCCAATTCCTATGAAAGATCCAACTAGTATTTTGCCAAGACGAAGTGCAACTGAATTGAGTGACAATTTTTTGGAGTCTGAAGACATATCATGTGGACCTTTAGCAAGTAGATTACTTTCTGTGATTTTAAGAGATGAAGCATATGACACTACAGCTAAGATAGCCACTGATAGAGAACAGAATGCCACAGGCCCATTTAGTTCAGATATTAAGGAGGAAAATGCTGTGGATACTAGTAGTGTAACTGATTTGGAAAGCCATGATCAAACACCATCAGAAATTAGTGTGCATACACCGATGAGTGATATTGACTTCGGTATGAAACTAACTGGTGGAACTACAAGTACGCTAAAACATGAGCAAGGTTGGAAAATTAATAATATCAATTTGGATTATCCAACCTTTGAAGAACGGTTGAAGAGGGAGCTAAAATACGTAGGTATCTATATGAACATACCAAAGGATGAAAATGGAGCAACTGGAGATGATCTGGATTGGTTGACTGGTAGAGAAGATGATGAAATAAGTGCTGAATTGCGTGAATTACAAAATTCATTGAAACAAGTCACATATAAAAATCAGAATCATAAAGAGGCATTGATTCCATTATTAGAGAGACAATTAGCTTGGCAAGAGTACTCTTCCATATTGGATGATCTAGACAAACAAATAGATCAAGCTTATATCAAAAGAATCAGAGTTCCAAAGAAAAGAAAGAAGCATCATGGTAATAATAGTTCGGGTGGCGTAAGTGTAGGTACTGCATCTCAAGTCGCACAGCAGAAGGCTGCAAATTCAAGTTTGAAATCATTATTAGAAAAACGACAAAGATGGATTAAGAAAATTGGTCCATTGTTTGACGCTCCTGAAATAATGAAAAGAATTCCTAAAGAAAGTGTTTTCAAGGATATTGAGCAAGAAGAAGAGGAAGAAGAAGGAGATGTATTTGGTCAAACAGGTGATAGCAAAGAAGAAGAATTGGGCGAAAACTAATAACAGTACTAATAGTTATGTAATACTCATCATATACAGAGTAGTAAACAGACATTTATATAATTTCAAATCAAGAAACAATTGGCATTCAACCTTTTTTCTGGAATTGCCACAAAATAATTTATTGATAATTTTAAGAAGCTCTCTTTGTTCATGAATTGAAACGTAATTTTTGAGAAGAAAAACAAATCGAACGGAAAAACAAACTGAGTTAAAAAATCACACACTCATTTCTCTTGTGTTCTTATTATATATAGGTTGTTATTACAACTTTAGCAATTGTAATTTTGAAACACTTTAATTGTTAGAGGGGACCAGTTATTGATAATAGTTTTTACTGATTTCTTAAATAAAAACAATCATATAAATATATTACATAAATAAAAGATGTCAAGAGCTAAGAGGATTATGAAAGAATTACAAGCGGTTAAGGACGATCCTGCTGCCCATATAACACTAGAATTTGTTAACGAATCCGATATTCATCATTTAAAGGGTTCATTTATTGGTCCACCAGATACTCCATATGCCAATGGTAAGTTTATTGTTGATATTGAAGTTCCTATGGAGTATCCATTCAAGCCACCAAAGATGAAATTTGATACAAAACTTTACCATCCAAATGTGTCTTCTGTAACAGGTGCTATTTGTCTAGACATCTTGAAAAATGCTTGGTCTCCAGTGATAACATTAAAATCGGCCTTAATTTCATTACAAGCCTTGTTACAATCGCCGGAACCAAATGATCCACAAGATGCAGAAGTTGCGCAACATTATTTAAGGGACAGAGAATCTTTCAATAAGACTGCTGCACTATGGACTAAACTTTATGCTTCCAACACAAACAATCCATCTAAGGATGTAGATGAGGCCGAACTCTATGGTATAAATGCAGATGTTGTTCAAGAATTTGAATCTCAGGGGTTTGAAAAAGAGAAAATCGTAGAAGTCTTAAGAAGATTAGGTATCAAGTCTTTAGATCCAAATGATAATAGTACCATCAACAGAATCATTGAAGAGTTACTTAAATGAGTGAAAGAAAGGAAAATAAGAACAAAAAAATATCCAACAAAATAATCAAATAGCGCAATCGACTCAACATGAAGTAAGTATTAACAGCTAATCACCACCAACAATAGTCATAAACTAACTCTCACGTATATATGTATGTTTGCATGTACACATATATAATGTATACTCACAAACTAAAGTATGTACTTTACAAATTCGGCCAATGAGATTTGATCACTATTATGATATTTTGAAAACTCCGGTAGCACGGGCACATTGTAGGATATATATATACATATAATAACAATATTCAATTTGCATTCACTTTGTTATAAGATATACAAACCTATAAAGCATCATAGACACGTATAGCACATACTGAATATTTTTCTACGGAACGTCAGTTAGATTATACTATTACTATCGATTCGTTTCAATATATTTATTAAGCTCCTTCGATCAACTTTCTAGATTTCAGCCCTTAAGAAATATTCGCAATGATTTATGGACCCAATATGTTATTTAGAAGTACATTACAATTGTCCACTCGTCGTTCTTTTCAATCAAGTGCTAGAAGAGCATTGACTATCCCTTTTTTGCCCACTTTACCTCAAAAACCTGGCGGTGTAATTGGCACTCCAAATGATCCACATGTCGCACCTGCAATGAATAAAGCAGAAGGATCTGTGCATTGGTGGACTGAAAAAGTCTTCGCTGTGTCTGCGTTACCATTAGCCACTACCGCATTCCTAACATCAGGTGGCCTATCAACTACCACTGATACCATCTTTGCTTTATCTTTATTAGGTTATAGTTATATGGAGTTTCAATCATGTATAACTGATTATATTCCTAAAAGAGTGTATGGTAAATTTCATGATTATGCATTGTACTTACTAGGTGCAGGTTCTGTAATTTCTTTGTTAGGTATCTATAAACTAGAGAAGGATAATGATGGTGTTACTGGTTTTATTAGAAGTGCATTTTCTTGGAAACAGGAAGGTGCTAAAGTAACTGCTACCGAAGCTGAACAGAAAAAAATATGAATAAAACATTTATGCCTACCAGATTTGCCAAGTACCAACTGCTTAGTGCCCTACAATATAGTTATTATTTATTTTATGTATTCAAATATATTGGTTTTCTCTTTTTAATCAAGAATATCCACTTGTAATTTCTCTTTCCATTGCTCTAAACTTAGGATTAAATCATTTTTCGTCAAGCCAACCCTTTTAACTACATGCAATGGTTTTTCTCCACAATATACATCTCTACAATCTTTCCATTTTAATATCTTACATAATCCTTTAGTAGAGTCCATTTTTACCTCAATAAGGCTGTTGAGTTCAATTAGATATCGCTCCACATCTTCAACTTTGTTAATCTGACATTCCTGTGATATAAAATCATAACTGAGATCTCTATGATCCTGACTAAGACTAATGATTGTCAATTTCCTCAACTTTTCAGTTAAAGAATGTGTCAATTGTAACTCTTTTGGAAGATCTTTCACCGTTCCAAACGCAAAAATTTCCAACAGTACTTCTTCATCGCTATCCTGTGAACTCCTCCATAAATCTTTATAATGATACCTTCCAGGTAATTCTAATTCTTTTATTATGTTATCATTTATCATTATGCTTTGTTATTCCTTTAGTATGTTTTGTCAGCTCCTAAAATCAATTAAATTTTCTCAAACCAGTACAAATTTAATTAACCGTTTTGTATTTGCACAGGCAGTATACCTTGGTGTTTATCCTAATACAAAACACTATAGGTAACATTAATGTCGAGTATCCTATACAATACTAATTCTTCTGTTATCCAGAGGTTCCAACGGAATAACCGTAAAAGACGCTCCCCATATACTCCCCAACAGGCTGGTAAAAACTACTCGAAGAGCTTCCGTAACCTAACTAACAGTTCAGAAGAAATTGACATTCCATTTGAAAGCATATATAGAAAAGATTCTAAGAAATATCTCAAAGCTCTATGCTGTTCAATATTCCCAACTGATTTGCATAAAGACATAAATAAGCACGATAAGTTACAATTACAGATCGATGCATTATTTGCACTGATAATCAAGAATTTTGTTAGATCTTGGTATGGAGTTAAAATCCCAACAAGTGACAATATATTTATAATGCAATTATATGACATATTCCATGAGTTGATTGCTTACCTTTCAAAAAGTGATGTCGATTTAGAGCTACTGCTTTTTAATGATATTCCTGTGCTGATCGGAGAGCATATCCAAACAATACGGCGCTTAAATGCTATACATGATGATGATCATGAACTCTTACAGGACTACAAAAGAATCCTATTGATTGATGATGACCGCTATCCGTATATATTTGGCGATTTAGTTTTATCATCATTGCACTCAAAGTCTGTCCTTGAGAGTACATTTTTAGCATCACTTATCAATGAACTTTTATTGGGTCGTATCTTGAATAGTGTTTGTGAACCATATTATATTCTAAGGGGATTAATGAAAGTTTGTTCTAAGGTGCTCTCAATTGATGACCAGAGCCCAGCTGCTGAGCGGAAAGGACAATTAAAAAAAAAGAGCGACGGGATCTTTAAAAAGGTATATTCATTTTCGAAAGTCTTGTGCAATGGGGTGTATTCAAATGAGAAGTTTTCAAAAAATAGAAGATCTATAATGGACGCACATATATTTACTCTTATATTTATTGACATATTACAGATCAATTTAAAAAAGCCATTTCTCTATGCACTTTTTAAGCCTTTCCAATTATTTTTTTTGCAATTCCCGGTGATAGATAATATATTACGTTCGTTTTGTAGTGACTATATTAAAGAAAAACTTTGGCCAGGAAACCTTATGATTAGTATAGTTCAGGCTGCTAGGAAAACTTTATTTCCAAATGATAACGCAATGGGACCTAAGACAATTATTCCTGTTGGAGAAGAGTTTACGAAAATCAAACAAGATTGCTCTAAGGCTTTAAATGATGTTCTTCAAAAATATCATTTATTAACACTACTTGGTATATCAAGGGAGGATATAGATTCAGGTATTGAGGTAATATGCCAAAATAAGAATTGTAATATGATTCTGTTGTATAGAATATTAGATTGCACTTTAGCGCATATACCATCTCAACCTTATGAGCAAAATAGAGGTAAAAAATATAATTCTAAACAGAAATTATTTATCTAAACATAAATAGAAAATATAGATATTGTTGTAATTATATTAATTGTCTTATGAGTTGTTTCCAATATCTCATCGCTTAATAGATTTTTGTTTACCCATTTAAGTTGTATGTTACTTCATCGCGAAAACTAAAATTGAAAATCAAAAATGGTTCTCAAGTTTACACTTGTAGTCGGACTACTTCAACTAACTTAGTTATTTAAAACAATATATAACTAAATCAAAATCAGTAGATTGTTACATTAACATATTGCTGATTTATATTTTATCTTTCTGTTTAATATTGTAAAACAGATTCTCCTTTTTACGAACATTTGTGAAAAGTGGCGGCTATGGCAGGCTATCCTGGGGAAGATATGGAAATGCCCCAAAAAATTATTGATGCCCTGCAAACACAACCTTTGAGTTATCTAACACCAAAGGATGGACTGGCTTCTTTAATCAATGCTCCTTTGACTTCTCAAATACCTTTGGATAAAAGCGCTTTTACTTCAACACTATTTTCTGATTATGCCAGAAATGATGAAAGTAGCATGACCCACGAGGATAGAACATCATTTAAATTGGAAGACGATGATATTTTAGGTGACGAATCTACCATCGTTTATAAGCGCCCCTCAAATATAAAACATTTCAATCCATCGAATAATTCTCCAGATGATCTATATGAGGGATTATCTCAAACCGCCAAAGAATACCTGGTTGCTAGTAACCCACAAATTAAAACCAATGATATTATATTAAATGATCCTATCGAAAGACAGAATAAAAGAAATCTAGAAGATATTTCTAATACTTCACTAAATTTGAGTGACAACAAAAATACTGGTAAAAAATTTAAAACAGCTTCTGGTGTTACTATGAATCAAACTGATTTTGGTGAGCAATATTTACAAGACTTAGAAGAGTTATTAAAACTGATAAACATAGAACCAGTAGAAGGAAAGAAAAATATGGAGTACTGGTTAAATATAACAGAAGATAAGGATATACTAAATGATGAGTCAGTGCGTAAACTATTGATGATCTTGAGGAATATAATCAAAGTGCCACATATGTGGAATAAAATGGATGTTGAAAATTTATCAAGCATTCTTTCATTGATGGCTGATAACATTGAATTGGTCGAGAATTCTTCTTTATTTTCCACTAATAAATCAACATTGAAATCAATCGCATATATGTCTATCAGTGTCATTTTTACAGTGCTTCTTATGAACAATGATTCTAGAAAGTTACATCTGGAGCGGTATATTTTACTTCCTATAGAATTTCTTACGATCTGAATAAAGAAATAAAGGAACAAAATCAACTGAAAAATCCTGTTGGTACAGATATAACACTAATGCAAGAATCAATCCGATCATTTCCTGATTACATTCGTAATAGACCATATTTAGATGAGGGCTTACTCACAAAGTTAGTGTATTTCTTCACTGAGCTCATTATGGATAGTGATGTCGAATTGACTAATGATATTTCTACACAACATGCGTGGGAATCTATTAAGTTAACAAGCACTGATATTGTTATTTCTTTATTCGAGAAAGTACCAATGCAACGTGAGTTTATCTTAGATGAATTGCTTGCCAACTGTGATAAAATGAGTAATAGGAGAATACATCGTAAATTACATAAAATCGACAAGGAAACATACATTACCCACTTTACAACTGCTGTAGTCTCCATGATTGAAAATGTAAATTGTTACAATTTTTGCATTGCTCAGGTAGCACAACCAGAGATAGATCTATCCATAATCACAAGCAAATTACAAGAGCAAGAGGGGATATTAGATACGTTTATCGATCACATTAATAATACGATTTTGGACCGGGTCTTTGAGAATACCACAAAATATCGTCATGTGTTGGAAAACTTTGTTGCTGATTTAGTGGCATTAGTTAAATTGCCGAATTGGCCTGTTTCTGTTAATTTGTTAACTTCTCTCACTAGAAAGCTACTCGGCGTATTCGATTCATACAGCCGTAAATCTTCTAATATTGAAACAATTTGTTTACAGTTAATAAGTCAAATTGAATGCGAAATATATGAGATTACGTGTAACACTAGGCCTAATGAAGCCAACAACTTGATAAAACTTTATAATTATCCTGATAATCTGCCTCAATTTTTGGAATCATTTAAGAAGTGTATATATTTTGTTACCTCATCAAATTCTAGGAAAAGTACTGGCCAATTTTTGTGGTGCATGAAGGTCACCTGCTTACTTAAAATCGAAACACATATGAAGGATGCGGACGAGCAAGCGGTTAAAGTTAAGGATCTTGTTCAGAACGAGATATTAAATATTCATAGTTCAGAAGCCTGCTCCGACGAAATAGTCAATGTTGTTAATTTAAAAGAAGACTATTGTTCAGTGCTTCACGTTTCTGATTTATTAACTCTATACGAGCCATGCTTGGAGTTGATTATATCTATTATAGGTAAAAACAAAATCAAACTAAAATCCACAGCCATAAAATGCCTTTCTACCTTAGCTCGAAAAGACAAATCTATTCTCTCAAATCCATTAGTTAATACGACAATTAATGAACTTCTAACAGAATCCACTGCCTCATCGATCAAGGATGCAATTCTTGATCTGATTGGGATCGGCTCATCATACGTACAGTTTTACAGACAAATCAATTCTAATTATGACAATGATAGTGTTACTATAAGAAAACATATTCTGAAAATTAATGACCATATATATAGAGAATCGAAAGATCTCAGAACAAAAATCTTTGTTGCCTCTCGTGTTTTAATGAAAATTGAAGATGAAGAAGATATTCTCATTGATATGGCAAGAGAGATACTACTTCAGAATTGGATACTTGATATAAATGACTTGGAATCTGAGACAGAAAGTCTCCAGTCAGTTTCTTCAAATGTGGTTGATGTCCTTGCTGGAGTTGCTGGTAGCAGCGAAAAATGTACCGAATTATTCGAGCTGTTCCTAAATTTTTACATTCTGAATAAAAACTTTCATGCAAACGAAGATATACAGATGTTTATTAGGGTATTAAATGGCCTTACTGATATTTTAGTGCATAAGATCATCGAATTACAGTCAATTGAGTCTATAGAACATGTAATTACAATCGAGAGACAAAACTATTTGAAATTATTAGCAATATTTGCCGATTGCAATACGCCCCTCATTACGAGGGAGCATATATTGGGTTTATACCCATATTTGTTGGTTGATCAGAATTCAGAATTGCAATACTACATTCTTCACGTGTTTGGTAAATCTATCAAGAAGCATGTCAATTTTAAACCTAAATTTTTACATGATCTTGAGACATCCTTACTAACTAAATTAGCTAAAATGAATGTTCGAGAACTTGAGGAAGCAATCCCATTAGCATGGCATATTGCATCACAAAGAAATGATACAACAAGAATTACAAAGGCATGTTCCTCATGCTTGATTCTTTTAAATCCATATGTGAACAAATGTGGTAAAGAGCCTGAATTAATACGACCTGATGGGAAACTCCAAAGGTTAATATATTTATCCACTGGCTTTGCTCGTTTTTGCCCATTCAGTTTAGAGGAGAATAAAATTGCCTTTTTACAAGAATCAGAGTCATTATCTGAATATATTGCCAAATGTTTACTAGTTTTCTCCAAACACAACATTCATCACACAATTCGCAGGGTTAGTATAAAGAATTTGACGAAGCTTTGTGGTGCTTATCCGAGGTTGTTTAATTCTAAGCATATATTAAAAGTTTTGGACAATGAATTTCATAGTAGCCACCTAGATATACAACTTGTTATACTGGAAAGCTTATATGATTTCTTCCTTTTGGAAGAACAGAAATCAGTTAAACAATCTGGCATTAACGGTTCCTTTTCTTCAAAATCCAAGTCAACACCAGAAACCATGGGGAAAAGAAAAAAAGAATCGCTAAATGATGGAATATGTGCAGCATTGGTTACTAGGTTTCTAAAACACATCCTAACAATATGTAGGTTACCAGATCTCAAGAAAGCTCTTGTAAGTGTCAGATTATTGAAATTGATATTAAAATGCGGGTATGTGAATCCCTCTCATTGTATACCAACTGTTATTGCCCTAATAGGTTCGAAAGATAAATATATGAAACACATTGCCTCAACAATATTTATAGAAATATTTGAAAAGCATGAATCACTTGTGTACAATAGCATCCCAAAAGGTATTCAGCTTGGTATAGAATATGCGATCTCAGTGGATGAGGTAAATTATTATAGGTGCTATGATTTTTTGGCTGACTTACAGGATATCTTATCAGATTCGAAGCAACACGCTTCGAGATTTTCTAAAAGTATTAATAGAGCACTCAACAGTCAAATTTCTAGCGCATTAGAGTCTCATTGCGATCTCAATAAAATGCAGGGTATATTATTCATTAATAACAATATATCACAAGTTGAATTTGCAAATCAGGAAGATTTCGTTAGTTTGTTGAGAATAATTGATCTTACTGCAGAACAATTAAGAGATTTCATTATAGATGAAATAGAAACAGGAAATAAAACTCAGATTTTGAAGTATTCAATTGTCATTCAACTATCATTGATTGAAATAAAAGATTATCTATTGGAGCAATACGGGTTAAAGGATGATATTTTAGCCCTGGATTATACTGAAAAGTCAGAATTAAAGCACAGGTTACTTCCAACTATTAAATCTCTTCCACATTCATATACTGAGATTACCGAAAAGCTTATTAGCTTGCTGGATGATCGTGAATTATCTTCAAAGTTTTTGAGTGAAGATAGTAAGCTACGTCTTGAATTATAAGATGACTAGTATAGTCCATTATTTTTATCTATAACTATGTAAGGCAATATTAACTTAGTTAATAAGTAATATTTATCGATCTATACTTAATTGTGGCTTCTTTGTTTCCTTTATATTGGTGTTATCATGTAGCGTAGATGACTGGTGTGATGATGCACCTTGTGAAACCTGTTCATTTATTGGAATGTTGACTGTTAATGTGCTCTGGTTATTTTGGATAAAACTCTTAACTCCTGGGGTTTTGGAATGAGCGACAAAACCATCCGTCTGCATGGATGGTTGAGAAGTAAAAATTTGCAGTTCCTGAGAATGAGCAGAGTTTCCATTCGCTGATTCATCTACTGATTTCGATACCAGATTTGGTATATTTTCCAGGTCTTTCGGATGAACATTGTCATCCATATTATGGCCTTCAAGCTTCATTGAAGTAAGTGTAACAGGAATTATAAGACGACGGATTGGTTTGGCAACTCTGTAAGTTGTTCTTTGAACATTTTTTAACCTTTTGTGCTCAGGTGCAATATTTTTCCATTGTTTTCTTTCGTCGTGAGTAGTTAAAATAACATAAGGATCCCTCAACGGTTCGCCAATAATAACATACCTCGATCGGCTTAGAGTTTTACCACAGCCTAAAATTATAGAACCGCCACAATACTCTTCACGCTTATTTAATCGAGCAATTCGTAATTTATCTATTGGCAATCTCTCAGTATCATCAGACTCAGAAGAACTAGCATAGTCTTGCAGAAATCTTCTTTCTATATGATGATATATGTCGGTTCTATTTGTTGAAAAAAATTTCTTTATTGGCTTGATTGGCTTTGAACACCTCTGAAGTGTAACGCTTCTCTGCTTCATGATGTTGTATTTATTTAGCATTGACTCAATTGCCTTTATAGTTAGTTCCTTTTTGTTTATTAGCTCATTGTTGTCGCTTGGATCTATAATTTTTGTAATTCTTTGCAGTGTAGTTTGCCAGTTGTTCATATTTAACTTATCATATATTAATGATAACTTATCAGCTTGGTCGTCACTCTGTGCCTGGTCTTGTTCTAACATTCTTTTCTCTTGTTTCAGCATTTTTTTATGATAAGGAGTGTAAATTGAATCAAATAACGGATCTTTAAAACTACTATCATCTACCTTAAAAATGGAATTGTTCCTAACTGTTAATGTCATGTTATCAATAGATTCTCTTATTTTAGTTTCCTTGTCAACTTGATAATTAACAACTTTTTGAGGTATTCGTTTTTTATATTTCGAATGAGTGTTTCTATGTGAAAGTGGAATAGTCTTTGAATCGACTATCAATCTCTTCATGCTATCGATATCATATTCTGGTGTATCAAAATCAAATTTCTCGTAGTCATTTTGTTCTTCCATTGATTTTGATCGCAAAGACCTTGCTTGTTTAGAGGTACTCATTATAACCAAGTGTAAATAAAGTTATCCTTATTGTTATGTGTTGCAAGACTTTGGTATTAAGGGATGTCGATAGTTTATCAAGATATCACTAATTTGAATGTTCAACTTATAGGATACCTACTCCATAGTAAAGTAACGGGTTTTGTTATTTTTTTTTTTTTTTTTT
>PPOM03000350.1:99175-115682 GCA_003708925.3 Kazachstania martiniae
AGGCTCCATTAATCTAACATGTTTTTGATTGTCTGCTGATTGGAAAATTGTTTGTTTATTTGATCTTCTATTAATTGATAATGATCTTATTCTAACAGATTTATCCTTATTAGACGTTAAGATCGAATTCTGTAAATTTAATAAGGAGGATGATTCTCTTCTCCAAGGAGTTGATTGGTCTGACTTTTTCAAGTCGCCTAATGGCCTTAAACTATTATTTTTAGAGTGTGAGATTTCGTATTCAGCATCTGATTCACTCTCATCAGTAGAATCCCGATTTTTTTGACATCTTTCCTTATAATTATTTGCTGTCATCGATGAAGTAGTGCTTGAGATATTGCTATACAGCTCATTTATGGAATCCTGAGAAATAAAATTTGTGAGGGGTTTATCGGATAATATAGTTAATAGCGCCTTGATACCAGTACTATTAGTAATGATAATAATAGATTCCAAAGAACTCTTATCTATTCTTGACGTTGTAAATTTTACATTTAACTTTGTAAAATACTCTTTAAATGGGGAATTTATGATTGACGATGTTTCTGATAAACGAGTGTGACTATTTTTATAATGATGCAGAGGTAATTGAATGAAGTTAAGAATATTGGAGTTGATTAATTCTGAACTTAGGAAGGTCCTGAACCATTTTAATGTAATGTTTGAAACATTCAAATTGATCGAAAGTTCAATGTTGGCCATATTTTTATTCAGCTTGAAATACAAAGTTTCTAAGAGAAACTTTATCGTCTCAACATATCTTAGGGAACCGGAACAGAAGATTGATAACGAACAACCAATTTTGGCATCATTCTCATGCCGTCTGTAATCAGTAAGATAATCCCAAAATGCTTCGTTGTTGTTAGTGAATGATTTCCATATCAAACTTTTCAATTTATTTAATTTAAACTTTTTATTAAATTTTGATAACTTCGAATCGTTTAGCTCATCGTTATAATAATCAATAGAAGGGATATCAATATAAAAAAGAATGTTATAGTGTTTAATACCGGAAAATGTATTACTGTTAGGATGTAGTTCTGAATACGATAATTGATATAATGAATGCTTAGCTTTGACTGTTAACTTTGGTGTGTAATAATCATTACTCATACGAGAGCCTGGTAAAGGTATAGGTTCATATACACCATCCATATTATTATTTCTATTACTGTACCTACTTTTGTATATCAATATTTAAACGTCTAGATGATAAAATATAATATCTCCTAGGAGACTTTTTGCCATGTATAATTATAGTAGTGATGAGTGATCATTACTCACAGATATATATTTAATTTTTTTTTCCTTCGTTTTTTTTTTCTTTTCGCTTAACAATTTTAACTCTTTCCTACGTATTTCATAAACACTTATGTAAAGAGTCACAGGTAACCATTACCGACATCAGTTATCGATTTCAGTACATTGCACCCCCGTTGGGATAAAGGTAATGCATTATGGTATCATCTATAGGCAAAAATAATACATAATAGTTCACCCATTAAGAGGTATATGATTTCTATCATATCCGATTACACCTCAACAATATTCTAAATACCGTGGGGTTTCAACCGATTGTGCTTCATGCACCGTTTTGTCCATTTACGCTAATTACTTTCAAAACAGCAGCAGCCCAAACTTTTCAGGAACAGGGATATCGATATGGTAAGCTATAATGTGTTCAACATTTAAAATAAAAAATCGATCATGATTTATTAAATTCTTGAGAGTATGCCTTCGGTTGGTACTCGTTCAATTACTATTCCGCATCGGGAAATGACATAACATAGTAAAAAATTAAAAGTTGAAAATGCTACTTTTATATATGTACTTTGGTTAAATATAACTTATCAGACTATGAAGCAAGTTAAACAACAAGCAATGAAACCAATAATGTCCAGTGAACAATTACCACTAACACCACCATCAACTGTTAAGAAAGAGACATACCAAGGAAAAGGGTATCAACATACAGTTAAGCCAAAATTATTGTTAGCAAGTCTGAAGAAGAACAATAATGATAAAATAAAATATAATTGGAGAAAGTTGAAACCAAAATTAAATAGTATATATGACATTGATTATTTGGTGGAAAAGCCTTCCGATTCTAGGAATTTTCAATTTTTACAGTCTGTCTTGCAAAATTGTAAAAACATAGTTATAGTTAGTGGAGCAGGGATATCTACCCATGCTGGCATTCCAGATTTCAGATCAACATCAGGTTTGTATGCAAATGGAAATGTTGATAAATCAACTTTGGATATTACTTCAATTTACTCGACAGAAGAACGAACAGCTGGGTTTAACAAATTAATAACTTCACTATATGACATGGCATTAACAAAGGAGCCAACGCCTTTTCATAGACTGATAAATCAAATGGCAATAGAGGGTAGGTTAAAACGTGTATACACACAAAATATAGATTCTTTGGAAACTAAATTGAGCAATTTAAATACTACAGTTCCTTTATCGGATTGTGTTCCAAAACAATATCCTATTCTTATTCAACTGCATGGATCAATTTTGGATACACAATGCACAAAATGCAATAACATCGCAGATTTTGATAAGGCTCGATTTCCTATAGATATAAATAGTGATGTTGATATGATACCCTCTTGCCTCCAATGTGAAGAATTTGAAAGTGTGAGAGAGGTGGCAGGATTGAGATCTAAGGGCGTTGGTTTCGTAAGGCCAAGGATTACCCTTTATAATGAGCCACACCTTGAGGGTGAGGTTATAGCAGATGTCATTAATTCGGATTTGAAAACGAGGAAGAACGCCATAGATTGTTTACTTATTGTTGGTACGACTTTACAAATTCCTGGTGTAAAGCAACTATGCCAAAATTTTGCTAAAGTGTTGAGGAAAAGAAAGAGCGGGCCAGTAATATTTGTGAGTAATGAATTACCATCGAAAAGCATTATTAATCTTGTTAATGGCTTCGATATGATAGTACATGGTGACTGTCAAAATCTGGTGCAATTTATATGAATTCGGGAAACTTTCTGAATGAATTAGTGGCCATTTGCATATATATGTGCATAAGCTTATATAATAATTTCATTTATAATGCATTAATTAAATTAGATGGAGGAGGTAAATCAGGAACTTTTCCGAGTTCAAATGAGGGAGCTTGGAACTGAGCAAGGATATCAATAGGCAACTCGTTAGTTTCTGCACTGGCGGTTTCTAGTTTCTGTTGGGAGTCTGTAGACATGGAAGAGTGTCTATTATTATTTTCAATACTAGCTACTCCGAAAGGTGATGATCCAATCTTGTTTGGACCGAACATATCTTTTGGTTGATTAGATGTTTCAGAATTATTAACTGTCTTAAAAGTTCCTGTTGTATGACCTAACACATTATTGGATACGTTTTTATCACTAAATCCACTTGTAGATGAAATCCCACCTGTTGATGTTTTCGCACCAAATGCACTTGTAGTGTTCATTTGTGTCGAACCAAAAGGAGTAGCACTCGTCACTTGGTTGATATTATCATTACCTTGCATAGCTGCAGATTTATTTTGGATATTAACAAAAGCAGCTGTATTGCTTGTTAGATTTCCTGTATTTTGTGATTGTGTCAAATGCCCAAATGAGCTTTGTTTATTTCCAGGTTCATTTTGTATGGCTCCAAATGGAGATGCGGCTGGAGTAGAGCCAAAACCAGAAGACCCGAATGCAGGTTTGAAACCAAAACTTGAAGTAGTGTTAGACCCCATCATACCCATAGGATTTGTATTTCCAGTAGTATTTGTTCCAGAAGCTGTTATAGCTGGCTGAGTGGATCCGAAAGCTGTAACTGCTGGTTTATTATTAGTTAAGGCGCCAAAGGGACTGCTGATATTTGTATTGGTACTTCCAAAACCTCCTGATCCGAATGTAGGTTTCCCGAAGACATTGGCACTTCCAGAAGATGATACAGCATTTCCACCGAAAGTACTTTGATTCAGAGTTCCATTTGAAAATGTACCGGCTGTTGAAGTAAGTTTAGGGGCACCAAAAGAAGGATTTGAGTTATTTGAGCTAAAAGCTGATGATCCAAATGCAGGGGTACCAAATGCTGAGGTACCATTAGTAGATTGTGTACCAAACACAGAGTTGCTGTTATTTGATGGGGTTGCAAAAGCTGAATTACGATTAGCTGATGGGGCACCAAACGCTGAGTTATTATTAGTTGTTGAGGTACCTATAGCACCAAATGCAGGGGTCCCAAATGCACCAGCAGCAGGTTTAGCCATATTCCCAAATCCACTAGAACCAAATGCATTACCACTTTGATTGTTGGCTGAAAAAGGATTACTCCCAAAACCTGAACTTGTATTGTTCATAATGTTCATATTAGTTGTGTTTACATTGGCATATGACTGACCCGTAAGATCCAACTTGAAATTTATAAAATCATTTGCCATAGACATATGTCCAGTCTGAAGCATATCTTGTGTACCTTTCTGTAAATATCTTGCAGCCCAATCCGGGTGTCCCTTCACATGAGTTACACATTTTGCCATATCCTGCTCCCTTGCATTAATCTCTATCTGATATTGAGGTAGCGTACCTTCTCTCTGTGCCTTATAATATTGAAATCTTGATTCATCAAATGAATAATCTCTACCTTTGATAAGATTAACTGCGCATGGCCATTCATAGCTGTACGAAGAGAAAAGTGGTTTCGTCTTAAAGAAAGGAATCTCATTCATATCATTTTCAATAGCTTTCTGTACTTGTGTTAATTTACTTGGATTGATAAAATCATTGTATGTCAATGAGTTGCTTTGAGGTTGGTTATTTTGCTGTTGACCGTTGTTATTAATAAGAACATGTGCAAACTTACATTGGCTGCCTCGGTTACAATTACCTGTCTGGAAATATTTACAGGGTGTTCTATTTCTATTATTATAATATGACATTATGGACCTACCTCTCTTAATCTGTTATTTTGCCTATTTGAATTCACCAGTGTCTAACTATCTTCTCAATTATATTATTTGCTTTTCCATGGAAAATGTGAAAAAAAAAAAAATTATGAATGTATTATTTAAAAGTATTATATAATTACATATATACAAGATAGTTGATAGTTATAATATTAAATCTAGATTACTTCTTAATCGGAATCGGTAGAAAAGTCATTGTTTTTTCTAGAGTAGTCTCTCTGTGGGTAATTATTATTGTTCTTGTAGGTATTGTTTGATCTTCTGGTGTTTCTGAAATTTCTATTTCTCGAACTGAACTCGTCTGATTCATCTCTATCAAAGGTTTCCGATTCAGCCCTATCTGAATAACGATCTTTAATTTCAAACATATTCCTTGTTATAGGGTTGCGACTCAAGCCAAGTTTTTCTAAGAAATGTCTGCTTCCAACGGGAATTTTACGACCCGGTTCATTTAATAACGTTCCATAAGTAGCTGCCAAATCAGGTAATACCTTCTTTTCCTGTAAACCGTAACTTTTAACGCATGACCTGTAAAATGATATTAGACTTATTAAAGATTCAGATAGATCTTCTGGAAATTCAATTTTCTTAGAAAACTCTTCGATATCTTTTCTTTCGGGAGTGAATTCGGTTTTATTTGTGATAACAATTCTAGTTTCTTCTTCCAATCTCCTTAAGAAAGGCATTTCCGGCTCAGATATAAAAAGAGTCGACGCACCCTCTTTGCCACTACGTGCGGTTCTACCAATTCTGTGGACATAATTAAGTAATTCAGATGGTAGACCAATTTGCAACACTTCTTGTACATTTGGAAAATCCATACCACGAGCACCTACATCGGTACAGATTAAAAGACCGCTCTTTTTTTCCTTGAATTGTCTAACAATATTTGTCCTCCTTTTCTGATCAATTTGACCATGAAATTCAAAAACTGGTAAAGAGTCATATAGTTCCCTCTTTAGAATCCTAGAAATGAACTTGGTAAACTTCACAGTGGGTGTAAACAAAATACCCTTATATTCTGGGTTTTCAACAATTTGTGCTTTTATGTGGCTGAATGAGGCATATATGTTATCAGAAAAGTGTTTTGATACAACCATTGATTGTGCAATTTTTTCGTGTGCCTCTGGTTCATTCTTATCAACAGTATCGATAAACAAACAATTTTCTTTGTTCATAATTCTATTTGATAATTTTTGAACTTTTTCATCCAAAGTAGCAGAAAATAACAAAGTCCTAATGTGCTTGGGATCCTTTGAATTTAACTCATTTAGCATATTGGAGATTTTTTCAAGATCTTCTTTAAACCCAATTTCAAGCAATCTATCAGCCTCATCCAACACTTTGAAGTCAACAAACTTGAAGAATTTCGGACCGTATTTTTCCATAACATCCATTAATCTACCAGGTGTAGCAATTACAATGTTAGGCCTTAATTTCTCCATTCGTCTAATGGCAGAACCAAAATTAGTACCACCAACTAACGAAACACACTCGTATTTCTTTAAGCCATAGTTATTTTTATGTATTTTTTTCACTTCAGCTTCAATCTGCAATGCCAAATCTCTAGTTGGTGCCACGATAACTGATTTAACCATGTATTGAGAATCAAATTTTGTGTTAATCAAATGTTGAAAAATAGGAATTAAAAAGGCAAATGTCTTACCAGTACCTGTTTTAGCTCTTGCAATTACATCGTTTTCTTGATTAGCTAGGATAGGTTTTATGGTTTTCTGCTGAACTTTCGTCAAATCAGGAAAACCCATTCTATCTATCGACTTATGTAATTCTTTATCAATAATTTGTTCTTCCTTTAATTGATCTAAAGTAACCTCTGTAACTGTTTCACCATCTGGTACGCGGATCAGTTTAGCTAAAGTCTGTTCATCAAAGTGGATTTCATCTTTATCAGCAAATCTTCTTTCATTACTTCTTCTAACATTTTGGCCTCTGTTGCCATATTGTGATCTGCCATATCTGTTATTGTTGTTGCTATTGTTTCTAAATTTGTAATTAGAGTTACTGTTGTTACCATTACCGTTACCAAATCTGTTAAATCTTGACTTAGAGTTGTTGTAAGAGCTTGAATTATCAGAATACCTTTCAGATCTCCCAGAATTTCCTGCATAACCATCCGAATTATAGAATTTACATGTCTGCAACTGTATTATACCAATTCGGTTTAATACAGGTACCCGATAACAAGCGGCAAACGAAGGTGGCCTAACAACCTTCTGAAAACACTTCATCAAATATAGATTAAGTGTAATAATAAATTATTGTTATCTTTTATTGAATTAGGGAACTGGTTTTTCAAGTAACGTATGCTGTCCTTTGTTATTTATATACATGAAATCTTCCCATTCAATAATTTAATATTCTTCGACCTAGCCGTCCAGAGCGATTAATCACAACAATTTTCGGCAAAAAAGCAAAAAAATTGATGTTCATTTCATAAAAAGTTGGTTAATGATTTAAAGTATTGTTTAAGAATAAAATTACGCAAACGTTTAAACACATTCTAAGGGTGATTCATCAATATAGGTGATTCTGGTGTATTTAACTGTAGTTAATTTCTCGTATCTTTGTTCATCCCACTTAAGATTGTGGTCTAATAGTATTAGACTTTTAGCTTTTTTGTTCATATTACTTAAAATCTAAGATTCAATAATCTTCAAATATCCAAGGGAGGCGTTCAAAATAAGAGAAGAAAAAATCATTGCATAAGTATACGAAGTGATAATCTGATCCATATCCCTATCTATAATCCATATTACCTTCTCTGTTCTATTTTTATTTCGTCTAATTCTATTTTATTACTTGCATATAACTTATTAATTCTACAAATCTTCTACAAACTGCACCACACAAACAATATTGTCTTATATTACAATAATGTCCCAGCCTATACTTCAAAAGGTAGATATATCACACACAGTACATTCTGATACTATCCAGCAAATACGTTTAGATGTGGGAAGTTTTAATGAAAGCTTACCGTTAAATAAAGACCAACTAATTAAGGTAGATAATTATCTACATTTGTTAATCAAGACTTTAGCTCAATTTATGAAGGATAACATTATTTTTTTTTCTACTGATTCAAACATTAGTGATGCAGATAAGAAATTATTTTTAGGATTAGTCACAATGTATATTGATTACATTTCACAATTGGATAAATTGAAAGGAAAGGATGGGAAACAAAATAATAGAATACTAGACGATCTAAGTAATGTATTACCAGAACAGACTTTGGATGAAAGAAAAATTTACATAACTAATTTGATTTCAAACAGCAAATTAAGAGAGTCTTTAACTGTCGATGACAATTTACTGAAAGAGTTATTACGTTTAGCAGTTAAAGATATGGAACATCCAGATGGTTCCTTGATATATTTCCAACTTATTGATTTACTTGGTTATAATGATAAAATGTCAGAAAAATCTACTGTTAATGAATCAGAATTATCAACAGTGTCCCCATTTTCTAGTGACTCAAATAAAAAGAAAATATCATTCTCGAAGTATTTAAAAAAGGAAGATGGTAGCTTCACACCTCATTCTACGGAGAGCCACAAAAGACCTATTAAAGATGATACTAATGAGAATAGCGACGAATCATATAAGAAAATCAAAATTGTAAATAAGGATGGTAAGATAATACCGTCTATCTTAAAGTCATCAAAATCAAAGCGGAAACCAAAGAATAAATTGAAGTTTTCAGAAGAATCGAACTTAATTAAATTATATGGTGAGGATATTCCGGTTGAAGGTGTAAAGGTATCTCCCTTAGAGTTGAAAAAAATATTGAGACCATTTACGGAGGGAGAACCAAATGAAAAACTTTTATTCGAGGGTATCAAGATTCATCCTTTGAAATTGGATTTGAAAAATGATGTGATTGATTCAGATATAACAGATATTAAAGGAGGTCCTGTTTCGCTCGAGACCTTTGTACCGTTAACCTATAGAGAAAATTTCAAGAATTTTGCTAACAATTTAAAAAAATTGCCAAGAGAGCCAGTTGTGGTTGATGATCCATCTGATATGAATAGGCAACCACTAATTGCAAGAGCGTTTGGTAAAAATAGTTTGTTGCTAAGAAAGGATAGAGGTGGCATCCCATATAAGCGCGTTCCAGATGTATTAAAAAATAATTATCCACCTAGAGATTTTAAGCACTGATCTAATAGGAAACCTATAATTACCAGTATAATCACAATAGTAAATGATACTCACTATATAATAATGATAAAAATCTCAGATATATAGTTAACTAAATATGCAATTCCCTGTACTACTATTATGCCGTCTTTTTTTCTGTCATTCTTGATATCAATAACTTGGATATAATTACAGCTGTAGCACTAACTGCGCCGAAAGGAGGGAAGTATTCTAATGCCGTCCTAATAAATGTTGGTTTTATCTTTTTCACTATATCATCAACACTATCATATAATTCAGTTAGCCCTTCATTATTATATATAACATAATCGGATCTCCTGATTCTTTCAGCCATAGGCATTTGAGATTCTATTCTATTCCTTGCATCGTCAATAGATAGCTCTGGGTTTCTTATAGCTAATCTTTCTAGCTGAATTTCTTCATCACAGACTACACTGATAGTAATACCACAGAATAAATCTAACTTACCCTCAAATAATAATGGGACATCTAATACACAAATACTATAGCCCTTAATATAACATTTCATAACTTCCTCAGTTATTTTATATCTGATTGCAGGATGAGTAATTCCATTCAATACTCTCAGATCTTCGGGATGGCTAAACACCCATTTTCCAAGGGAAGCTCTATTCAATTGGCTGTTGTCCAGAAGTAACTCCGGAATCTTTTCTTTGAAATACTCAACTATTTGTAAATAAGCTTTCTGGTTTGGTTGAACAACATCTCTTGCAATTTTATCCGCATCTACAATTGGAAGTTTGTGCTTTTCCACTAACCTTCTTGATACCGTACTTTTCCCACATGCTATACCACCTGTTAAACCAACAACCAACATCCCTTTTTAATATTTGATACTATAGTCAAATTAAAAATAATTTATTTAAACAAAAGATTCAAAGGTTCTTTTAGCTCTTATGTCACTAAAATACACAATATCAAGTTCTCTAAATTCTAAATTCTAGACAAACCGGAATTGGTAGATTCACTTTTTACATAAAACTTGAAGTTAAAGCCAAAAAACAGAATAAACAAAGAAGTATTTTTAAACACTCGAATAAAAAATTGGAACTTGTTAAGCTGATGTCAAGTATCCCTAGGCTCTATTGTGTAGGTAACTCGCCGTTATCATTCTACCTAGCTCATGAAATAGCACATATAGAGACACAACCTAAAATCCCCAATATAGTTCTGTTACTGCAGGATAAGAGAAAATTAAAGCGATTCTTAGATAACGACTCTAAGATTACATTGAATAGTCCGAATGGTCCACACACACAATTTATGGCAGCATGTTCTACTCCAAACTATGCATCAGGTAGACCAGCGATTATCAATAATCTTATCATTGCAGAAAAGAATAAAAAGTATATATCAGCGGCACTGAATAAATATTCATCCTCCATAGACACTGAAACAAATATTATGCTTATTAACCCTCCGGTAGGATTAGTCAATTTTCTTTATGACACCAGGTGGCCAACTGAGGATGTTAGGCCAAAACTATTGATGGGTATTACTGAACCAAGGATAGAGAATTACATCAGTAGAGGAATATATCAAGGTATGAAAAAAGAATTTCAGGTTAATTTTAATTTAGAATGTAGTAAGTTAAATTTGTTGATTAGTGATGTTCCAAAAGTACTTGGAACTTATAATCATGAATTGGCATTGCAGAAGATGTCAGATATACAATCAAACCCATTAGTTAGCCTGCTCAAAAAGAGTGAGGGAATAAATTCATCAACGTACACATATGGTGAGCTCTTTATAGTACGGATGGAGCGGTTGATTATTGAAAGTTGTATAGAACCATTGGCTGCACTTTATGACTGTAAAGTAAACTCGGAACTTTTACGGCTTAGTAGTACGACATATACTATAAAAAATCTCATTCATGAACAGACTCGGATTCTTAAAGTGGAATATCCCTTCATTAAACATCTACCAAATTCGAATATAATATTTGACGTGGACCGTTTATATAATGTAGTAATTGGACAGTTAAAGAATATTCCAAATGATAAAAATTATATTTTGAAGGACATTTATCGATTGAATAAAACAAATATTAATCAGCTTACAGGTTTTTTTGTTCAATTAGCTGTAAAAAACAAAGTTGACTGTCGCTGGAATAGAATGCTTACGTGGTTGGTTAAAGGTAAGGCTGAACTAAGAAAGTACAGAATGTTAGATTACCACTACTTGTAGATATTTACTGAAAATTTGTATTAAAAAGGTCATATAAACTTGTACAAAAACGTACGTATATAGCATGCATAAACAATGGCAGAGCCATTACCATTTATTACCACTCATCGCCATTTATATACTTTCTTAGTATTTTAATATTACCATCGTGAATGTTAATTAAATTTCGTACACACAATTCGTTGGCCTTCATCGCTGGATGTACTTTCAACAGATTTATTTTCTTCTCTGAATCGTCAATTACCTTCTTGAAAATATTAATAAGCACTGGTTTAATTTTAGGAAGAAAGAAATCTTCGGATATGTAACCATTAATAAGTTTCTCTACTCTCTTGAAATCTTTCGTAACAATTAAGCTCATCGCTACCAAGGTTCTATAACTAATTTCTTCCCCATTTATAGTGTAATCTCCCAAATAACCTTTTTCCTCCAGATATGTCCTGATCTTCTTATCTTGATCAATAATCGTCATGATTTCCTTATCGATGTTGATATAATTCCATTTGTTCTGATCCAAAGTGAAACCATACTCATTTAGTAAGAAGTCGTTAGAATGTGCGCCATAATTCAATAAAATCTGTTCTCCTGGCTGAACATAGTTATGAACACCACAAATAATATTGAATTTACCCAGAAAATATCCTGGTCTGGTTCTCTTTTCAAATTTTGGATAACAGTAAACATCAACTTGGTCAGAATGGTTTAAGAAATCGACGAATGGTACCAACGTAAACTGGCTAAAGATGTCACCTTCTTTAAGTGGTATTTCGAAAAAAAGGCATCTGGAATTAATAATGAAGTATATATGCAGAAATTCAGAATGTAATGCTTCAATATCCATATGTAAATCAAACATACACTCCCATTTCTGGAATATTGGTTTTATTACCTTCCAATCATTCTTAATTAACTCTGAGATCCTGATACAATGTTTGGATGATTCAGTGGGTAACATATCAACTAAATCTTTAAATTGAGATTGATTATCACAACTCCATATTGCGGGGATAGAGCTTAATTCTTCCTTGGTTGGCCACACATCAAAAAAAGGCTTCCAGAATGATCTATTTTTGTTCTTCGACCATATTGGAAGTAGCACCTTCTCTGCTACAATAAAAATTGCTAGTAACTGAAATGAAGATAAGCTTAACAAATATTGTTCACTAAAAATCGAGTAAGCTTTGCTTCTTGGGTCGTCTATATCGATCTCACCAAATAACATATTTTCAGCTTCATTACAGTCATCATCTGATGTGAAATTTGGTAAGTCGATATCTTGGAGAAATCTGGATATATGATAGAGCACTGTATGATAATTTATTTGGAAATATCCTGGGATAGAGATGAGATTATCATTTTTTGTTATTTTGCCGTGGGTCAGAAACCCTCCTCGACCTGCTTCAGGTGTATCTATAATACCAATACTATCAGAAACGTAAAACTTATCTGATTGAGATAACCATTTTACAAGATTCTCGACCTTGTCTTCCATTTCAAACGTATGTGAGGTATATCTTGGATATGATTATTTCTCACATATTCAAGCTCATCGCCTTCATTTTTTTTCTATTATTTTTTACGAAGCTTACGTGCGATTTTAGTGTCTAGATTAACTTATGTATTGAATAATCTGGCATTATATCTATTTTAAATAATTATCTATTATTGAGTCTGTAATGCTTTCCTATAATGCGATCATTTCTTTATTTGTTTTGCAGTCAAACCTAAAATTAGTGCTAGTACACCTATTGAAAAAGCAACAACAGTGAATATGACATTGTTACTATTTCTCTTTTTCTCTTTCTTCTCCTTTGATGTATCACTTTTATGATTGAGAGATTCATTTTTACATTCACTATCTTCTACTATCTTTTTTTGAGCAGATTCACCATTACACGACTGTTGGTTTTTATTTAATTGTGAGTTTTTATACTTCTCTACATCAAGTCTAGTTTTGAGACTTTCAATCTCCATTTCCAAATTATTGATCCTTTCCTCTCTTTCCAATTCCTTGCATCTAAATTCCTTCTCTGCCTTGTCTTTACTTTCGTTGATCTTACGGATTTGTTCTTTCGTATCTTTTAGTAAATTGTCGTGCTTTTCAGATAATGATTGTTTTAAGGTTGTTTGTAATTTAACTAACTGCTTATCATTCATCTCAATCATCAGTTTATTGACATATTCCAAATTGGTTGTGTAATTGATCAAAAAATTTTCCATGGATTTTAGCTTACTATACTCCTGTTTTTCTAATGCAACCTCCATCGATAGCGTTTTGATAATATTGATTAAATTAGGACTAGTGCCAATTGAATTATTTATAAATATGCCGCATAATATTTCAGTTTCTGGGCCAAGGACAGAATCCTCCAAATTCACATTATTTACATCACCAAACATTGCAGCCTCAAAAGCTGCTCTTTGAGCAGATGTAGCAGCTATTGTATTAGATGTATTGCCGTATGCATTTGAAAAACTAACTATTTTTCCTGTATCATTAGAGGGATAAGTGTCTATATTTTCAGAAGTACTGTTAGTCACAGAATTTAGATCAACCATACCATTTATCAACGGAATTACAGAAATTTCTTCAACAAATGCGCTAATCTTTCTATGTTCAAACTTACTATCTATATCAGTCCCTAAATCAACCACATCACCAATTTTTAATTCAACCTCGTTATGTTCCACCCTGTTACCATTAACAAAGGTGCCATTACTTGATTTTAAATCCTTAATATATATTTTTCCCGTCTTTGGATCACAACTTAAACAAGCATGATTTCTTGATAACACTCTTGAATCAAAATTACCATTATCAGGCCTAACAAAAGCGCTAGAATCACTTTTGCTACTTATATTTGGATTTGAACTAGTGCTACCCACAGAGTTACTCAGAGAATTACCATTATGACCACTATTATTACTGTTACTATTATTTACAACTGGTCTCCCCAATTTTAAAATTTCCGGTTTAAAAGGAACTACTAGATATTTAGTTTCAAATGTTCCATTTAACGACTTCAAGATAATAATGTGAGTATATTTATTTCTAGATGTAATAGCTGGGGGTGAGATTCCAGTCTGTGTCGAGCTTTTAGCAAATTGATCATAATCAGCTTGAGAGCGTGAACCTAAACTGCGAGAATTCGATCTAGTTCTCCCGCCGGATCTGGTGGGTTTTGTTGGATGTGAATGGACTGGTGGTTTTCTTTTCCTCTCTAAATCTGACATTGGGTCTCTATCAATAATGTAGAACGGATTACTTGAACGACACTAAACCTTGCGACCTTTTTAATTAGTCTATAATATGGAACGGAATGTAAAAAAGTAGATATAAAGTAACCCAATATGAAAATATTCTATATTGAAGGTTTGATGAGTATATTAATTACTTCAAATTGAATTGCTCAATTAGGATGACTATAAATTGTATGTGTTAATATAGCCCTTGCGGTTTGATTTTATAACGTTTTTTTTACCTTATACAACTACTATCCTACCGTTGAAAACAACTTTCATGTGTAAGACGGAAAAATAGAGTTTTAAATGAAAACAAAAGAATGATTTAATGGTTGATGTTTACTAATTTAAAACTGTTCTATATATATTAGAAGTATCAAGTGACTCGGAATAAGTGTTTCTAAACAAATACTGTAATGAACGAATTGTTAGACGATAGTGTGTGGTATTTGGAAGAGTCTGTAGCTCTCATGCAAGAATCTGTTGAAACTCTTAAGCGGAACTCTGAAGAGAATAAGTATATAACTCAGGTTATGTTACAATGTAGCAAGGCCTGTGAGTTAATACCAGAATTTGATGTTGAAAGGGCAAGAAATGATTTGAATGAAGAAGTTGAGCCACTGGTGAGTACGTTACAAGAGAAACTGAAAAAATCGTTAAGTAAAATGAAAAGAGAATTAGACACACTGAACCAGACATATGAGTTGAACGCTTTAAGACTAAACAATTCCAACAATAATGAAAATATGGATACAAATATTGATATTAGTACAGATGTTGTAGTGATGACATCTTCTACCAATGAGGAATTGGAAGAATTGAAAGAATTAAGATCAAAAAAAGAGCAACTGCTTCAACGATTAGAATCATTAAAAGAAACATAGCTAGTCTAGATTATAACAAGAAGAAATAACGAAGATTTAATGGATCTTATTGGTTCTCTTATAAGGACTATTCCGATAAAATATGGGATATCCACATGCGGGAATCGCCATAATAGGTGCAATCATAAAAGAATGTATGGAATTTATTGTATCAACAATTTGTAAGGATTGCAAGGATTTCAAGTTAGGGAAACCTATGTGACATTTACATTCATTATGATATTATTGTGGAGCCAAATTAATTACAAACGAAACATTGCTGGCAAGTATTCGAAATGCGGTTTATAGTTATTCATGTAAAAGTATATGTGCTGTCAAATAATAGTTATAGTAGGGTTTATTCCCAAAATATGTATAATATGTCAAAAGCAGGAACTCAGAAACCTTTGCGAAATCATTGCATTTTAAAGAAGATTTCGACCTTTTATTTTTCGAATGAAAATGTATGCAATAATCATGCTCCGTCCCTATTAATAAAATCAATAAAACTTACAACAATAGTCATTAAAGGACTTGTTCAAAAGCCCTTCTTAAAAAATTGATTGACAGATAAAGTCTGTGTAGGTAAAAAGAACTATGTTAATCATATCGACAGCAAGGAAGACAGTTGAAATAACCCCCCTTCTTCTTCAGAGACGTAATATTATCATATCAACTGCGGTAACAGCAATGATAGGTGATATGATATTTGGACATAATGCTAGCTTGGCTAACTCAATGTCTAGAGGTGAACAACATAATAAAAATGAAGATTATAAGGCCATACGAGAAGAAGTGATAGAAGCCAGGATTAGGAATCTAAAGAATAATAGACCCGCTAAACCAAACTATGAAGGACATGTCCCATTACGTATAAGTGAAAAAGTGTTACTTTTTGCAGTCTCAGGAATCAGATCTTTCTTTCATCCTGAGAATGGCTATAATATTGTCCAACTCGGTGAGGCTACAGCACACCCTTTATTCCTCGAAAACCTGAAGCAAAGGATGTTGTCAGATGAGACAGGTAGACGAATATTACGAAATAAGCCCTATGTTA
>PPOM03000350.1:123175-135468 GCA_003708925.3 Kazachstania martiniae
GAATGGGGTCTTGAATAAATCTTGGATGAAGATGCAGAGGATGCCGAGGATGGAGGAGCTTTATCAGAGAATCTAAAAGGCGATGACCTCATTATGGATAACACTGCAGCGGCAGTGCCTAAATCATCATCATCATGATGCCTAGGTGTAAGTTGTTTTGGATCGTTTAAAACTCTTGATCTTAACCCATCTAATTTAGAATTGATGAATTTTGGTGGCATTGGTGGAATATATTCATCAGAACTTTTACTGTTATTATCAGTGGCGGTGGTAAGGTTGTTACTAATTGTAATAGTGGCTGTAGCTGTCCTATTCTGGTTTTCAACTGAACTTGACTCGCTATTCTCACTATTACTTGAGTTTGCCCGAGTATTATCCTTTACAGGACTTTTTTTCTCCATTAGAGAATAAATCTCATCGCCATACTTGGAATTTACCCAAGAAGATATCGTAATCTTTTCATTATTTTCATGTTTTACATAAGGATCTGTAACATCTTTGCTGCTATTAAAATGAAAATCATTTGGATGTAAACCTTGTTCCTCTGATTTATTACAAATAATATGTTCACTATTTTCAATCTTAATACGATTCTCATTATCCATAGAGGATGAGGAATTTAAAACATTTGAAGTCGACCTTGCAAACATATTATTGCTCCTGTTCATTATGTTCAGTGGGTTACTTTGCTGTTCTCGGTTATCATTACCATTGCCAATGCCGCTATTGTCGCAGCCGCCATTATCGTTGTAAGAAAATTGGCGTTGTCCGTTACCGAATAAATTTTTCTGTTTGGTTGGCGGCTCTTCTACTATGCTCTCCTTCTGTTTAATAAAATAAATTGGAGAAGAAATTGAATAATATTGATGAATAAATTGATTTAATAACGAATAATGGTTATAGATAGTGTTATTATTTCTTAAAATTATATCTACAGAATTTGGTGAAGATAACAAACTTAAATCTGTTGGAGTTGTTGACATAGAAACCAAATCTGGACTTGTACTTGTATTTCTTACTGTAGTACCATAACTTTTGATTAAAGGGCTTTGAATTGGTGTATTATTCGGTACAGATGTTATTTTACTCAAAGGAAATAAATGATTATCATCATAATGAGTATTGACTGAATGAATATTATTATTTGAAATCAAACTAAAACTATGACTCTTCATATCTTGTCTGCCATTTGAAGAAGCACTTCCATTGCCACTGGATGTACTACTATTATAAATAATACCTGAATCCATATTTTAATGGAAGTAGAAGGGAAAAAAAAAAAAGAAGAAGACTAATATAAGGAAAAAACCACGCACAATATACTTCAATACCAGATCAATGTATATGTGTGAAAATAAAAATAGAAAATACTCTAGATGTAACAATAATAGAAAAGAGTAAAAATCAATAATATAATGTTATTAGTTAATTTTAATAGCAATGATTATGAAATAAATAATTAATGATAACTTAATCCTATTAGTGAAAAAGAGAGAATTTTAATTTAGGTATTTACGTTGTTGGGCGCTTAAAGAAATATTCCTAAAAAAAAAAAGAAAAAGAGAACTTTACTTTCCGTTTGCCGCCTTGTATTTCGTATTACATGATAATCTTGCCGCCAAAGTACTAGCCCCTTCTAGTCCACTCTCATATTTATATTTACGTATTTGATGATTATATTTGAGTCTCTAAAATGGATTTCCTATAATTTCAAGAATTTAAACCCGAGTTGTGGGGTGACTCCTTCATAAAATTTTCCTAATGATCAATTATAATCAATCAGCTAGTACAATTACAACAGAATAATCATTTTTCAAGGAATGGTGTAAGAAAATAAACAAAATTATTAATTATTAGAATGTCTGTCAGTATATTCTTCTTTTCTTTGTAAAACTTATATTTTTTTAAGAATTGTTACAAGTATTTTTCTTGGCTTATCATTTTGTAATTAAAAGTAGGGTAAGTTATTAAATTGTTTTAGGAAAATGAAAACAAAAAGCACATTTTATTGAAACTGAGTTTATAATATACAGTATATTTTTGCTCTGTTAGCTTATAGTGAGAAACACGGGTTTGAATAAAGCGATATTTTTTTTTTGCTATTGTTATTATCATACTCATATATAAGTATTATTATAATATATATTAATCATTGAATATATTTAGAATAGGGTAAATATATGAATAGTACCCCCTCCAAATAATAATAATAAATTAATAAACAAAAAGAATAAAAAGATAAACTATATTTAGTTATCAATACAGAAAAAAATCATATAGGTTTATTTGTTTATTGTAATTATGAATGATCCTACAATCATATCAAATTTAGGTTCATTAGATAACAAGAAAAATGCACATTTTAAACATAATCATACTTTAAGTAATAATTCAAATTCTATTACAAACTCAAATTCAGATTCAAAATTTGATAGTCCCAGATTGTCGGATGGTTATATTTCCACACCTACTTCAATAGACGAGATGAATGTAAATCTAAAAAAGATGAAAGAAACGACAGAGAAGAGGAACAATAATTTAGTGACTAAAGATAAGGATAATGATCATGACCATAGTAATAGTAATAGTTTGTATCATACAGATTCGTATATTTGCGATTTGAATGACGATAATGTGCTACTGAATAAGAACGTTAAGAGATTATCATTATCATCAAGGCGAAATAATAGTATCACCAGTTCAAATAATATATTGCCATTCCATTCAACAAAGCATTCACAAATCATTCCGTTTGAGGATTCGAATAAAGCGACTAACCTGAAATTAAAGCACAATCAAATACTTTTAGGACAGAATTCCTCGGATTTATTAGCCCAGTCTGTGGGCAATGAAGTTGTTAATGATGGTCAGCTGAAGAGTTCTGAGACAGCAACTAAAGAAATACAGAAGATGAAGCAGAGCTTATTGAATAAAAGGGAATTAAAACGGAAAAGGAAAAATTTTTTGATGGATGATGACAGAGTTCTGATTGGTAACAAAGTCAGTGAAGGCCATGTAAATTTCATTATAGCGTATAACATGCTCACGGGTATTAGAGTAGCAGTTTCACGTTGTTCGGGAATTATGAAACCTCTAACCCCTATGGATTTTAAGTTTAATAAAAAATTAGCCTTCGATTATCATGGTAATGAGTTGACGCCGTCTTCTCAATATGCCTTCAAATTTAAAGATTATTGTCCGGAGGTATTCAGAGAATTACGTGCGTTGTTTGGTTTAGATCCAGCTGATTATTTGGTTTCTTTGACTTCGAAATACATTCTGAGCGAATTAAACTCACCAGGGAAAAGTGGCTCCTTTTTTTATTATTCAAGAGATTATAAATACATTATTAAGACAATTCATCATAGTGAACATATTCATTTGAGAAAACATCTGGAAGAGTATTATCACCATATCAAACAGAATCCAGATTCCCTAATATGCCAATTTTACGGACTTCACAGGGTGAAGATGCCAATTTCTTTCGAAAATAAGATTAAACACCGTAAAATATACTTTCTAGTTATGAACAACCTGTTCCCTCCTGATTTGAAGATGAACATTACATACGATTTAAAGGGTTCGACTTGGGGTCGTTTCACTAAAGTCGACGACAAAAAGTTATCTGATGATGTCACTTATAGGCCGGTTCTCAAGGATTTGAATTGGTTAGATTCCAATGAAAGGATAAAATTTGGTCCTTTGAAGAAGAAGAAATTCTTGGAACAATTAAAAAAAGATGTAGATCTTTTAGCAAAATTAAATATTATGGATTACTCATTACTTCTAGGTATTCACGACATGGATAAAGTTGATAGCGATGATGGTGAAGATGAGGCAAATGAGGACTACTACCAGTACCATAATCATCAATTAAACGGTCTTGATTCTAATTCGATAGAGCATTATGTTCCTAACGTTATCACCTCCAATGTTATACCACATTATTTCAAACAATACAGGGGAGGGATAAAATCGTCTGACCAGTTTAACAAAGATGAAAACTTAATCTATTACGTAGGAATCATTGATTGTCTAACCAATTATTCGATCCTGAAGAAATTAGAAACATTCTGGAGGAGTTTGAGCCATGATAGAAAAATTGTAAGTGCGATACCCCCTAAAGACTACGCTAATAGATTTTACGAATTTATAGAGGACTCAGTTGATGCATTACCAAAGAAAAAATACAAAGACAACCCAGAAGCTACTGAATATCACGACAAATGATATTAACATATATTTTCCATTCCTATTCATAACAAACGAATTGCATTCAAATACATAAATAAAATTAATAATATTTAGTTTTATACCCACATATAGCATATAAAAATTACATTCTCAATTTTATTTTTCTTTTATTCAGGAAACTGGACTTGTATATACTAGACAATAAACTAAACATAATCTTATTCTATATATAGAACAACAAAATAATATGTTAGAGTAAAACTTACATACATGTAAAAACATAATACTCTATTGTATTCAATTCTCCGTTATATAGTATTTGTCTAGATTTGTTGAAGCTATAAGAACAGCCATAAGATTCTCAAACTATAATGACTAAAAGCCTTGATAAAAAAAGAGCGGCGCAGCTAAAAAATGAAAATATGGTAAACAGCCATGCGCCATCAATTGTTTATATCTACATATAAGCTTGAGTACCTGTCTGCCTCAAACCAGGCTGATACTTTATTTATAACTCTGTATATGTGATTATGTAATAGGGCAATCATCGGCTGGGTTTAATTATTGCTGTTTTTCACAATTGATAAACATTTCTTACATACGGACTGCCAGATCCATCTATTATTAGAGTTAAGCGCTCGCATCGCCTTCGGGAAGATAAGTCAGCATAAAATTCACCGGTTCGTTTCGAAACGGGAAAATTTTTCGGTATATAAATAGAGATTTGATTTTTCAGTTTTTCTCATTGTCGTCGATTAATCTAGAGGTAGAAGCACAAAAGCTGCAATTAGCATCTCAATTGAACTAGGATGAGTCAACAATACTACCAACAAGGTCCTCCACCACAACAAGGTTATTATCAGCAAGGTCCACCACCACAACAAGGCTATTATCAACAAGGTCCTCCACAACCAGTTTACATTCAACAACAAGCTCCACCACAAAAGGAAAGCAGCTGTTTAGACAATTGTATGAAGTTTCTTTGTTGTTGTATCTTATTAGAAGTTTGTTGCAGTGATTAGAGGAAAAATATTTTTGAGCCTCTTTATTCAAACAAAGAATGCCAAGCCAAAAAAGGACATGATTAAAAAATCCAATATAAAAAACATATTCCCAAAACTCAAATCAACATCAAATATTTAATTTGTATTGATATCTATAATATATATCTAGTGCTAATCGATAAAGAACTTGTAATTTTATAACCAGCTTGGGTTAAAATTCTACTGAACGCGACCCGACTTTGTTTATTTCTTCTGCAATTAATGGATATAAAACAACATGAAAAATGACACTCTTTTGAAAATGCTCGTGTAGCTCAGTGGTTAGAGCTTCGTGCTTATAGTAGTTTCCAATGGATACTTTACTGTACCTATTCTGTCTGTAAAAGGACTGTATAAAGCAACGCGACCGTCGTGGGTTCAATCCCCACCTCGAGCACTTTCCCTCTTTTTTTGGTAAAACCTATTAATTATATCATGTGATACGAATTTTATTGAAATTTTTTGCTCGAAATTTGAGATGGTTTCCACTTTGCATAATACAATTGAAGTTATGCAATTATAATGCATTAGTTGCTAACTTTTGAAAGAAGTTTGTACTTTATATTTAATACTACAGGTAAACAATTTTCTAATTTGTATTTAATTGGATTGTACTGCATCTTTGTTATTGATATATAAATAAAAATGGCAGGTAAAAAGAATAAAAAGAACTCACCAAGTAATGCAAAAAATGCTGAAGTTGATATCGAAGATCGTTTACAAGCTGTTGTCTTAACAGATTCCTTTGAAACAAGATTTATGCCATTGACAGCAGTAAAGCCAAGATGTTTACTACCGCTAGCAAATATACCCCTAATTGACTATACTTTGGAGTTTCTAGCTACTGCTGGGGTAAGTGAAGTCTATTTAATTTGTTCTTCTCACGCAAACCAGATTGATGAATATATTGAACAATCTAAGTGGTCCTCACCATGGTCTCCATTCAAAGTTCAGACGATTCTGTCACCAGAAGCAAGATCTGTAGGTGATGTCATGAGAGATTTAGATAATAGAGGTATGATTACTGGCGATTTCATTTTAACTAGTGGTGATGTCGTTACCAATGTTGATTTTAGTAAAATGTTAGAGTTCCACAAAAAGATGCATGCTCAAGACAAAGATCATATTGCCACTATGTGTTTAAGTAAAGCCAGTCAGTACCCCAAGACTAGAACATTTGATCCAGCTGCATTTATTTTAGAGAAAGGTAATAATAGATGTATATACTACCAAGATTTACCTTTGGTGAGTTCTAAGGAAAAGACAGCAGTTGATATAGATCCTGAATTGTTAGATAATGTTGATGAATTTGTCTTGAGGAATGATCTTATCGATTGTAGAATTGATATCTGTACTCCTCATGTTCCACCTATATTCCAAGACAATTTTGATTACCAATACTTAAGATCGGATTTCGTTAAAGGTGTTATTTCAAGTGATATATTAGGTAAACACATTTATGCATACATTACTGATGAGTATGCTGTTCGAGTTGAAAGTTGGCAATCATATGATAACATCTCTCAGGATTTTGTTGGTAGGTGGTGTTATCCACTGGTTCTTGATTCTAATCTTTTAGAAGATCAAACTTATTCATATGAATCCAGACATATCTACAAGGAAAGCAATGTCGTTCTTGCCCAGTCATGCAAAATTGGGAACTGTACAGCAATTGGTTCTGGAACGAAGATCGGTGAGGGTACACATATTGAAAATTGTGTTATTGGTAGAAATTGTCAAATTGGGGAAGGTATCAGAATTACAAACAGTTATATCTGGGATAATTCTATCATAGGTAACAACACTGTTATCGAACATTCAATCGTCGCAAATAATGCAAAGATTGGGTCTAACGTTGTCTTAAATGATGGTGCTATTATTGGGTACAATGTTGTCATCGATGATAGTATGGTTATCCCAAGAGGTACTAAAATTTCAGCAACTCCATTGAAAAGTATCCAACAAAGTATGTTTGGCCTTGAAAGTGAATCTGAAAATGAAGAAAGTTCAAATGAACACAATGATGTATCTTTGAAGTTAGCAGCCAACTTAGTTGGTGCTGGTGGTATTGGCTATATCTATGAAAGTGATATATCTGATGATGAAAATGAATCATCAGATGGCTACAGAGTTTCTAACTGTTTGACTTATCAAATTGAAGACCTTTACTTATCGGATAACTCCATTTCTTCTACTATTAAGAGGAGTAAGAAAAAAAGAACAATGTCTGCCAACAGTATGTATACTGATAGAGAGGATGTTGGCTCTGAATACGATGATGATGATGATGACGAAGATTTTGGTAAGGAAGGTCTCGCCACTGTTGAAAGAGCTTTAGAGAATAACCACGATTTGGATACTGCATTATTAGAATTAAACACATTAAGAATGAGTATGAATGTTACATATCATGAAGTGAGAACAGTTACCGTTCTTGCGTTATTAAATAGAATCTATCATTTTATCACTACTCAAACACTGGGTCCAAAAGATGCTGTTACAAAGGTGTTTGGTCAATGGGGTTTGTTGTTCAAGAGACAGGCTTTCGATGAAGAAGAATATGTCGACTTGATGAATATTTTAATGGAAGAGATTACAGAATTTGAGTTTGCTAGACGTGATTTAATTCTCTTCAGTGCCTTAAATACCTTATATGATATTGATATTCTTGAAGAGGACATAATCTACAAATGGTGGGATAGCGTCTCTCAAGATCCAAAATACGATGACGTTAAAACACTAACGGCTAAATGGGTCGAGTGGTTAAGAAACGCTGATGAGGAATCGTCAGAAGAGGATGATGATGAAGAAGATGACGAGTAAGTGTTATACAACCCCACACTTTTCATTCCTTATCTTCCGGCTCGCATTAATAAATTAATAATTATCCAAATTAATCACTCATTAACATATATAGATCAAGCATAGACACAAGACTAGACCTTGTATGAGGACAGTTATATTGATTGTATACATATAATAATAGTTATTGCAATATTCATAGTGTCCTATATTAATGTAGTAAAATTTCTCATTACCCTCCCCAAACACTCAGTTAGGAAGATATTCCCGTGCAGCGGTTATATGACGGGAAAACAACCAAACATCATTATTCACTTTGTCTAACGTGGAAAAAAAACAAGAAAATTATTTATTGAAAAGGTAAATAAGCAAAAATATCTTGTTAAAAGATAATAGACTTTAATTTGAACAGATTCGCATATATTTAATATTCAATTATTTAATACTACTTAATTTTAAAGAGGTAGAAGATAATTGTACATATTCCTGAGTTTGCAATTTGTGTTTTAATAGTTTGAAGACTTCAACAGTGAAAATTGAAAATTCAATATTTAATAAAAAGTTTAAATTCTAAGATCATAAATAAATAAATAAATTCCATTAAAAATATATTAGAGTAAAATGCAAACTTTAAAATGTGTTGTTGTCGGTGATGGTGCCGTCGGTAAAACTTGTCTATTAATCTCCTATACAACTAACCAATTTCCAGCTGATTATGTTCCAACTGTTTTTGATAACTATGCTGTCACTGTTATGATTGGTGATGAACCATATACATTAGGTCTATTTGATACTGCTGGCCAAGAAGATTATGATAGACTAAGACCACTGTCATATCCATCTACTGATGTTTTCTTGGTTTGTTTCAGTGTTATATCACCACCATCTTTCGAGAATGTTAAAGAAAAATGGTTCCCTGAAGTACATCATCATTGTCCAGGTGTTCCCTGTTTAGTTGTTGGTACCCAGATAGATTTAAGAGACGATAAAGTTATCATCGAAAAACTACAAAGACAAAGATTGCGCCCAATATCTTCCGAACAAGGTGAAAGATTAGCTAGGGAATTAAGAGCTGTCAAATATGTCGAATGTTCCGCTTTAACACAGCGTGGTTTAAAAAATGTTTTTGATGAAGCTATTGTTGCTGCCTTAGAGCCTCCTGTCATTAAGAAGAGTAAGAAATGTACCATTTTATAATTAAGAAAATAGTAGGATTTGTCTGAAAAATAAATACCTAAAAGGCTACAAAATATGACTCTGTAATAATGAACTATATGTTAAAAAACTGAGTGCTTGACATGATTCGTATCATGACCGGATATATTTGCTCTTTCTTTCTCTCTCTTTTCTGTTTATTTCACAATAAAACGATGATGTAACCACATTCATAAGTAACGTATATAAAATATCAAACTATAAATATAGATTTATGTATTTATAAAGAATAAAACAATCAATATTAAACGTGATACATTTTGAATGTTCTTTTTAGTCAATTGCGAATCTGGGGTACTTGACAAGGCAACTTTAGAAATATGTAACCTAATGAGGCCATGATTTAGGTTTTTATTCTATATACATAGATTACTGACAAAAGCAAATTTCATCGATGTTTTCCGAATAGAAGAGAGAAACGACCGAAGTGGCAAAACTTGCAAAAAAAATGAAAATTTAAAGAACGTGAAAAGAGAAAAAATTATTAGTATTAGTTGTTTAACAATGATTCTTATAGAAATTAGAATTGTAACCAGTTAAAAGAATTAATAAGTGAACAGAGATAATCATGGCTCAATTATTTAACAATTCTCGTTCTGATACATTATTCCTTGGTGGTGAGAAGGTTAGTGGTGATGATATTCGTAACCAGAATGTTCTAGCAGCTATGGCTGTTGCTAATGTTGTTAAATCATCCTTAGGTCCAGTCGGTTTAGATAAAATGTTGGTAGATGATATTGGTGATTTTACTGTTACCAATGATGGTGCTACTATTTTGTCTTTGTTAGATGTCCAACATCCAGCAGGAAAAATTTTAGTTGAACTGGCTCAACAACAGGATCGTGAAATTGGTGATGGTACTACAAGTGTTGTTATTATTGCTTCTGAGTTATTAAAAAGAGCTAATGAACTAGTTAAAAATAAGATCCATCCAACTACTATTATTACAGGTTATAGAGTCGCATTAAGGGAAGCTATCCGTTTTATTGATGAAGTTTTATCTATAAGTGTTAGTTCTCTTGGAAAAGAAACTCTAGTTAACATTGCAAAGACAAGTATGTCCTCTAAGATTATTGGTGCGGATGGTGATTTCTTCAGTAACATGGTTGTAAACTCTTTATTGGCCGTTAAAACTACAAACTCTAAAGGTGAAACCAAATACCCAGTTAAAGCTGTTAATATTTTAAAGGCACATGGTAAGTCTGCAACCGAATCTGTCTTAGTTCAAGGTTATGCCCTAAATTGTACTGTTGCTTCTCAAGCCATGCCAAAGCAAATTGGTGGTGGTAACGTTAAAATTGCATGTCTAGATTTAAATCTACAAAAAGCCCGTATGGCCATGGGTGTGCAGATTAACGTTGATGATCCAGAACAATTAGAACAAATCCGTAAACGTGAAGCTGGTATGGTCATTGAAAGAGTTAAGAAAATCATTGATGCGGGTGCTCAAGTCGTTCTAACCACAAAGGGTATTGATGATTTATGTTTGAAAGAATTTGTTGAAGCTAAGATTATGGCTGTTAGACGTTGTAAGAAGGAAGATTTAAGAAGAATTGCCAGAGCTACAGGTGCTACTTTGGTCAGTAACATGTCCAATTTAGAAGGTGATGAGACTTTTGAACCTAGTTACTTAGGTAGCTGTCAGGAAGTTATTCAGGCAAAATTCTCAGATGATGAATGTATCTTAATCAAGGGTACTTCTAAGCATTCATCTTCTTCTATTGTCTTACGTGGTCCAAACGATTACTCATTAGATGAAATGGAACGTTCTTTACATGATTCTCTATGCGTTGTCAAGAGAACTTTAGAAGTTGGCAATGTTGTCCCTGGTGGGGGTTGTGTTGAAACTGCTTTAAACATATATTTAGATAACTTTGCTACTACAGTTGGATCTCGTGAACAATTAGCTATTGCTGAGTTCGCATCTGCATTATTAATTATTCCAAAGACTTTGGCAGTTAATGCCGCCAAGGATTCAAGTGAATTAATAGCAAAGTTAAGATCATATCATGCGGCTAGTCAATCTGCTAAATTTGAAGATACAAAGAGAAAGAATTACAAAAACTACGGTCTAGATTTGATCAAGGGTAAAATTGTTGATGAAGTCAGTGCTGGTGTTCTTGAACCAACTGTCAGTAAAATTAAATCCTTAAAATCTGCATTAGAAGCCTGTGTTGCCATCTTAAGGATCGATACAATGATTACTGTTGATCCAGAACCACCAAAGGAAGATCCACATGCACACTAATAATTTGCATGACAACAACATTCAACTCTCAATATTAATATTACAAACAATCACACCAGAAAAACAAATAAAACATAAATATAATCATAGATGTACACTATGTAAGATATAGATTAACCTAGGTATAATACAATAATTTACGTGTTTAAACCATCGAGCATCCACTATTAGTTCCTAGATTACTAATGCAATGCTTTCTTCCAAAGGGCTCTTATTTTCATTGTTGTCGTTATGTACGCATTTGCTGCAGGGCACAGGCAAGTTTTTGCCATATTAGTCGGTAAACCTAAACATATGGTGGGTGAGAATAAAACAGGCGCTTAGGGTCTATGAAGGGTAGAATACAACCAAGATCTCAAATCAATTCAAAATACTAGTCTATTTGTATTAATGTAGACACTTTATAAATAGTGAATTTTATTCGAAAGAATCTACTATCAGGGTTATGTATATCATGTTTCCACATAACTCATCATTTTTGGTCACACAGAAAATACCGAACGGTAGATTTATTTTCGTCATCACCACTAATATCCCGCACTTTGAAATCAATAAGCGAAAAAGTTTTTATGAATGAGGAAGAATATTGATTTTGATATTATTAATAACACACTCTTCAATTCAAACACATTCTAGAATTTGAGAAGTAATTCAAAATTGTAATCTACCGAAATATTGTGAAGATTACTGCAATACAGGTTATTTAATATTATTTAGATACAACAATTAGTACGTTGTAATAGTTTTTAGTGGGGAAATTTTTTTTTTTTTTTTTTTTTGGCTAATTTGAA